>OVAP01002764.1:0-18454 GCA_900406295.1 Aurinia saxatilis
CTTGCATTTAAATTAGAATTCTTTAGCTAGTAGCATTTTATTTCGGTCTCTTGCGATTCGATCCCTACGTACTACAATTGCAAGTCTGTACACTTGCAGTTTATTACAAGGGTAAAACTTTGTGTATCAACCACCACGAGCAACTTCCACACCAAGGAAATATTTGCACTTGCCAAGATCTTTCATGCGAAAACACCTCCCAAGATAAGCCTTAAATGACTTGAGAAAGTATGCATTATTTCCACAAACAAGTAAATCATTGCATAGATTAACACTCGCAACTCCAAACCAGCACGACTCAAAGTAAAAAGCGAATAGTCAGCATGGGATTTTATGAAACCGAACTTGGTTAACGCATAAGTAAGCTTTTCAAACCAATAGCGAGGTGCTTGACGCAACCCATACATGGACTTATGCAGGCGGTAGACTTTAGAAGGATCTGAACCCTTGAGGTAACTTCATATAAACTTCTTCTTTGAGATCTCAGTGAAGAAACGCATTGTAAACGTCCATTTGATGGACATCCTAATTCCTCGCAGCCACAATCTTTAGTTTCCACGAACAGTAGTCATCTTAGCAACCGATGCAAAGGTTTCATCGAAATCAATGCCTTCCTTTTAATGATTTCCAAGAATCACAAAACGAGCTTTATAACGCTCGATAGACCCATCAACACGATATTTAATCTTGTATACCCATTGATTCCCAAGAGCTACTTTTCCTTGAGGGAAATCCACAATACAAAAAGTTTTATTTTCATCAAGAGCATCGTACTCAAATGTCATTGCCTCTCGCCATACCTTGTAGTTCACAACTTCTCTATAATTAGAAGGCTCCATCCCAGCTGTGAATGCTGCTGAAAAATGCTTGATTAGCAGGTGAGAAATATTTATCACTAACAAACTCATTGATAGGATATCGGGAAATACCTGAGACCGAATGCGAAGACTCATATGTAGAAGCGATGGAAGGAGCGTGATGGGATGTGTCTTGGGAAATAGCATGGTAATTAGTCACATACTCTTGTAGTCTGACCGAAGCATATTTGTTACGGTTCCCTTTTCCTGAAAGGCGCATGATCCTCATCTAGTGAGGATTCATTTTCGCAGGCAGCCTCCGTGTCAGAGGGCAAACCCGGAGCTTGAGGTTCATTAGCAGACCTAGATTGTAGAACTTCATGATCATATAAAGGAGGTGTGGTACATGTGTTTCACATTGCTCCCCCTTACGTCAGACGCAGGTACAAGCTCCAAATGTAGAGGATTAATAAGCCAGTCATCATCAGCAGTGTTCAACGATGTTGTTGCAGGCTGAGGCATGTTATTACCAGTAGCAAAGGGAAATTCACTTTCCTGAAATATCACATTAAGAGAAACTACAAAATTTGCCTTGTCAATATCATATACTCCCCATCCCTTTTTGCCATAGGGATAACCCACAAAAACGCAGCGAAGACTTCTAGAATTGAACTTGTCTTTATCCCTAAGCCGATGATGAATGTAATATGATTATCCGAACACCCTCAATTGATGATAGGAAGGTGTCACTCCGAACAACAACCCATACGGAGTTTTTCCTTGATGGATGTTTGTTGGTGTGCGATTTTGAAGATGGGCTACTGTCATAATAGCCTCTCCCCAAAACTTAAGTGGAAGGTGTGACTGAAATAACAAAGATTGTGCCACATTTATAATATGGCGATGTTTTCGTTCAACGCGTCAATTTTGTTGTGGAGTTCCCACACACGAAGTCTGATGAACAATACCTTGAGATCGAAAGAACGGCGAGAGACACATAAATTCCGTTCCATTGTCACTTCGAATTGCTTTAACAGGTTTACCGAATCGCTTGTCAGAATATACACAAAACACTTGTAGCTTATCACGAATTTCTGCTTTTTCCAAGAGCAAACATGTACACACAACACGTGAAAAATCGTCTATGATAGTGAGAAAATATCTTGCTCCGCAAGAAGCGGGAACTTTATATGGCCCCCAGACATCAACATGAACTAGAGAAAAACAATCATCCGTGATAGGACTGTTATTTTACCACTTTTCACTATGAATTTTAGGTGCTTTTGATAATAAAACCAAATGATTTCGAAATAAATGATATGATTTTTACCATTTTATGTTTTCAAAGTTTTTTGGAGAAAATGAGCTTTTCAGGTATAAAGATGGACATTTCTTGCTTAAATCAGAAATCTATTGCGAGGAGAGGATGCTCGGATGAAAATGATGTGCAAATTGGATTGAAGTGAATTTTGGAGACAAGCAAGCCACATGAGTTAGCTGACGCATGGGCCTGGAATCAAGTTATTCGACCAAATAACACTGGAGTTACAGCCCAAAAAATAAAGAGAATTCTTCTGATGCCCATTACTCTTAAGGCCCAATCGATCGACTGAGGAAACAATGAACGATCGATCAGGAAGAGGATAACTACACAAAATTTTAGAAAATGCACGGGGTCACTCCATATATTCGGGCAATATCCGAAGACAACAAAAAACACGTGAGAAGATTCAGAAGATAACAAATTATATATTCTTGGAAGGAATCGATCGAATATTGTCATTGTAGTCGATCGATCAGAAGAGATAAGCCCAAATATTCTGATTCTCTTCAGCTGATTCGTTTCTATCACTTCACTGAAGCCCTCAAACGTCCTTCACCCTTTATATAAAGAGACCTCTCGTCTCATAATAGAGGTGTGCCTCTCCACCCCTCCTAAACTCTAGGAGAGAGCACTTTGCCTTCAAAACTCTCAAAGCTCTTTATTGTTTTCATTTTTGTAGTTGCGAGGGAAGATAATCTCTTGTATTTGAACCCATGTTTCTACTAATTGCATGATCGTTTTACTCTTCATGGTTCTTTCATCTATGGTAGAGTAATTTGATTGTTGGGATCAAGGTTTTCATAGTTGCATGGTTTGGTAGATAGATTGTTTACTGGTCATTTGAAAGAACTTTATATTTACTAGCTTTAACTTAGAATTGTTAGCTTGATCACCTAGCTTTTCATAATATATTATCTTCGCTAAAACACCATTAGGTGGAAGATATGACTAGTAAATGATAAGTTGTACATGTGGGATCTCGATCAGAGGACCATGTGGATGGTTAACATATCAATTCTTTAGTAAAATTATGACTGCCCCTTTGTTGATTTCATGTGCTTTATGTTTGAATAGGATTGACTTAGGAGGATTTCAATACGCCACGACCAAAAAGAAAAAAAAAAATTCAATATGAAGGTTGTTTACAAATCTGAATAATCTAGCCCGTGTCTCTTCGGAAATACCTTATTCCCAACATTTATATTAATACCGTTTTCATTTTACATCATTAGATTCATAGATTTCATCAAAAACCATTTTCACTGATCAAACGATTAAATCAATCGATCGATCAAAACCCACAAAAACCATATTTGCATCTTTGCTCGATTTGAATCCCATAAGTTTGCAGCGTAACAACCCTTTCTATGTGGATACGATCCATAAGTACTACTACGAGACATGTGCGCTTTCAGAAATATTTTGGGTGAAAACTAAATCCCTATCAATCCGCTTTATTAAAACTATCAGGAAACACTTCTCTTGTTTGCTTAGCCCGAAAACAAATGTCACAAGGACCAGGACTAGCTTTATTCTTAATATCAGAAACTAAAGATAAATCGGAAAGTACTATAAATGCAGGATGCCCTAAACGACGATGCCACAAAACTTGATCAACATTTCCATCGGCCTTGTTAACTCTAGCTATAGACACATCCATAAAATAGTATACCACATCACGCTCTTCACCGGCTCCAATCAAAGTCTTCAAAACATGGTCCTGCAATATACAAATTGCATCAATAAACATGACAAAGCAGTTATAAGACTTTAACAGATCAAGGAACAATTAATGTTAGGGACATATAAAACATCGACAAGTGAGATCTTGTCCAACCACGCCCATACGAGTCGACTTCGTCGTGCTACCATCGGCGAACCTAACCGAACAAGGATTTGTATCCTTAACATTGACGAGGAGAGACAAGTCTCCTGTCAGGTGATGGGAGGTACTGGTATCTATAATCACATCACCAAGTTCCTTACCAAAGGCTTTCTCGGTGCTGCTACTCTTCTTGTTGTTTATGATATGTGTGATGGCCTCCCACTTTTCCGTAGTAATATCGGATGAAGTTGGACCCTGAGAGGATGTTGCATGAGCCGTTGTCGCATGTCCTCTGCCATGACCTCCAGAAGGACCACCACCACATCCGGTACCTCCCAAACCTCTTCCACTAGTTTGCCTACGATCTTGCATCCATTCGGGATAACCAATCAACTGCCAACAGTACTCTTTGTCATGACCCGAACGACCACAATGTGAACAAAGACGACTTCCACCTCTGCTTCTCTCTTGTTGTTGTTCGCGATCAGAATGCATCATGCTGCTTGGGGCTTCACGAGACTCACAATGAGTACCAAAATTTGCAGGATCAACGAGCATCTCTCTTCTCGTGACAAAGCGAACAGCCTTATGCTATTGATCACAATTCTTTGTTGCATTAAGCCAAACTTCTTCGCGAGTTACTTTGGAATAGACCTTCCCTAGACTAGGAATCTCGTATGCCTCAATGATGGATGTTGCAATGTGACCGAACCGGGACTTGTCAAGTCCCATAACAAACTGGTGAACACGTTCCTCTTCCTTCTCTTTGTCATACTTACTTGCAGCTCCGCAAGTACACCCCAACCGAGGCTTGTAAATCTGAATTTCTTCATAAATTTTAGACAATGTGCTATAATACTCAATGACTGACTGCCCATCTTGATGACAGTTCGCAAGCTTCCCCATCAATTGGTGAACACACACCTTGTTTCCATTAGAAAACCTAGTTTTCAAAATTTCCCACAACTTTTGTGCTTCTTTAATAAAAGTAACTGTGGATCGAACCCCTGGTTCAATAGAGATTCGGATCCAACCTACTAACATGGAGTTCACCGTCAACCATGGTTCAAGATCAGGACTTCCTTATGCTGATTTTGGTAGCATGCCATCTACGAAACCGTTCTTCCTTTTAGAGCTGAGAGCATTAAACATCTCGGTGGCCCATTAATTGTAATTTCCCCTTGTCAACTGAATAGGAGAGATTATAGCCCCGGGATTATCTGAGGAAAACAACGAGTAGGGTGAGAAAACTGAATCACCCTTAAAGGAAAAATTCATACCAACTTGTTTATCGTCTCCCATATTGAAAATTAAAAAAAAAATACAGCTTCTCAAAGAAGAGACAAAGTAGAGAAGAAACAAGAAGAAATAGAGATTTTGTACAGAACAAAGATCTCAAGGTCAAACAAAAAAGGGAGAAGAAAACCGAGAAGAACTTGTCGTTTAAGAAACGCATAAAGGTTTAGGGTTTTCAGAATCTATGCTCTGATACCATGTAAAAACTCAAAGAACGACTTGGTTGACTTACAAGGTTTACACAAGTTTATATACTAAATAAGCTCGGTAGACCATAACAGGTAAAGGAAAGCTTCCTAAATGATATAGATACACAAATCTTGCAAAATGGCAATATATATATATATATATATATATATATATATCCCAATATGTTTTCCCGTCGACTCGGGACGAACCAGACGACGAGATACCTATGGATGAAAAGGTCTCTCTGTCTAGCTTTTGGAACAGGTTCCCGAGTGAATATGGGAATTACGGTTCTCCAGTTATTACCATTTTTTGTGAGGCCTATCCAGTCTGTAGCGAATTGTAAAGAATACATATTCGGACCGTCATCTTCATACGCAATTTTACGTCGACTCCCGACGAACCGGGGGACGTAATACCCATGGTTGAAAAGATCTCTCTGTCTAGTTTCTGGGGCTGGGTTCCGAGTGAAAATTTGATGAACGATTCTCATGTTATGACCGTTTTGGTCAAGCGTGGCAAATCTGATGCGAAATCCCAGGGAGACAGATTTGTACCACAATTTTCAACAGCAGATTTCCGTCGACTCCGGACGAACCAGGAGATGTAATACCCATAGTTAGAAAGCTCTCTCTGTCTAGTTTCCAGAACAGGTTTCGGAGTCTGAATCCAAAATACGGTTAGCAAGTTATAACTGTTTTCGTGAAATATATCCAAACTATCGCGGATTCAGAAGACAAGAGTGAAGGATTGTCGGTTTCAATCATAAGGAATGCCAACGGCATCCATAGTATAAATCATAAGGAATTCTAAGGGAATACCAAGGGGTGCGAACACCAAGCGGTGTCAACACCAAAGGTTGCGAACACCAAAGGGTGTGAATGCCAAAGGGTGTGAATGCCAAAGGGTGCAACCACCAAGAGGTGCGACCACCATAGGTTGCGAGCACGAAAGGATACATGTACAAAAAGGTACAAGCACGAAAGGGTACAAGTACGAAAGGGTACAAGCACGACAGGGTGGGGTACAAAATGGTACAATCGAAAGGGTGAAATCCAAAGGATGCATCGAAACGGGCAAGGCTCGGTCACTTTGTATACTTATCAGTGGGGATGGTTGGTTGAAATGAATAAGTAACGAAGGGACCCGTTCAATGATTAATGACGGATTGAATGGAGACGTTCGAACCGAAATCCGGTCGAGGTCAAATTCCAGATAAGCGAATTGGCAAAGGTACGTTCTAAATCATCTTGTAGAATGGTAGAGAACTAGTAGATATAGGATTGCCTAGTTTAGAGAATCAATGAATGGCTGCCTAGTCTATGAAAACGACAGATTACTAGAATGGCATGACTTAACCGAGTATGATGAATTATATGCCGAACGGAAGTCAATAGTTACATTGAGCGCATAAGGCTGAGGGACTTCGGTTAAGGCTAATCTAGACTAGGTAGACTGTCTGAATGTACGGATGAACTTCGGTTCAAGGGCAGTTCAGGTGAATGAACATAGAACGGTTAAGGCTTAAAATGGTTCCGTTGCGTAGTAGTTAAGTTAATAGAGTCTATGGTAGGAAACGACTAAGTAGAGTCGTTAGCTAGATTCTAGGCGTAAACCCCGTGTATTAAATATACACAAAAAGGGGTTCAAACGTGAAATGTTAGGCTTAGCCTTGGTCTAACTAGAGACACACGACCTCGGATGATGGGAATCCGGGTCAGGTGTTTCAAGCATATTATAGGGTAAGGCCCATTTCGGATAAGCCTTAAAGGAGTGCAAATCCGTCTGAGAGTGCAAATCCGTCTGAGAATGCAAATCCGTCTGAGTACCAGCCACCAACTCCGTGGACGTAGCAGTTCAAAAGGGTCGGTAATGATACAAATGTGATATATAAATTGTCCTACACTCGATAGGATAAGAATAAACCAGAATTATATAAAGACCTAAAGGCACTCAAACCCTTAAACTAGCTTTTGTGGTATGTTCTACCTATGGGTGTTTACGGGTTTAGTTTAGGCCTAATCCTATCAGAGAATAAGCCACATCTCACCAAGTCCACTGCTACACATAAAAACTTACAACACAAGACAACCAATCATAGTACCAGTGCACACAATGCAACACAACAACCTAGGCACATGACACCTACACACATATTAGACGCACAATGCCATATTATGGAACTCAACACTCAACCAGCGGCTCATTAATTAATAGGACGACCATCTGGTGGCTCACTAATACATACTCAACGCTCACTCTTACATCTAACATAATCGACAGATACCTCATCATCAACCAACATGCACTTTAAACCCATGCATATATTATTTCTTCAAGTCTAACTATTTTAACTTGTCCAGTTCAGTTCAACTCATCAAGCCATACAATACACACAATTAACTCTCACAGTAAATGATACCAAACCAAGACAACTTGAATCATAATACTCTAAGAATAATAGTGAAAGAGACTAGCACATGTCTTCACCTGATTCTGGTCCATCCGGATTGGAGACACTCGACGAAAACATAAATATCTCTTTGATTACAACTCGGATATGCATGGTCTTTGTCTTCAATGACACAGGTAGATCGTCGCCTGGTTCCTCCTATTTCTTTGAAAAGTGTATTGTAAGCTGGTTGTGTTGTGAGAGTAGAGTTATTTAAGGATACATAGACATGTTGGACGAAAACGACCGTAATTTTGTGATCATAGCTTTCATTGAGACGTATGTGGGTTTCTAGAAAGCTAAGAGTTAGGGATTCGATTTGGTATAAAAATATCCTCGTGGCTCCTGATGGTTGACCGGAAAAGTGGCGGTCAAAGATGGTGACAATTCTGCAGAGCTTTGTTGTCTCTCATTTTTGTTGGCTGAAAAGTGAGGTGAAGAATCTTTTAGGGTTTTGTGCAAAAAAACCCATGAACTCCATAAAACTCCGCTAAATAACCCCTCTCTATATCAATGATGTGGACAAACGAACTGCACAATGTTTTCAGCAAAACTGGGTGCCGTTTTCGTGTTTTTTAAATTTTTAAAGAATTTCCATCACCCAGGCTTCAAAGCCTGCACATGAGGCATGTCTGGAGGTGTGTGGCGACTGGGCCACAAAAAGATTTGCTTGCTATTGGGTTTAAAAACTCATTTTATTATGATAATCGAGATTATTAATATAATATGTACTAATATAAATATGTAAAGAATAAAATATAGAAATATTAAATTAAAAGAATTATATGAAGTTTTGAAAAAATCACATTATGTTAATAAGATGGGTTACTAAATCTTTTTATAAGAATGTATATGAATTTTATGGTAAAACTTTATTTTAAAAATATAATTTTTGAAAAAACCTAGAATAGAAGATAATTCTAATTATTAATCTATCCATTAATTAATAACGCTATAAATTAATATATATATTCAAAATCTCAATATTATAAATTTACAGAACTTTTACTGTATTAGAAATTTGAGAAACGGGAATCAAAATTGTTTCTACATACTTATATGTATTTCTCACAAAATGAATGAATAAGTCTATGGCTTAGTGATTAGACACCTCTAAATTCTCTATGTAGCCATGGTTCGAATCCTATCTTGTGGGATATCCATTTATTTTTTGTATATTTAATGACACTAAACACCAAACATATCCAAATCTATTGACCAACGAATGATCTTGTGGCCCAGTGACCACTCACCTCCTCACATGCTCTCGTGTCCGTGGTTCATAACCTGTGTGATGAAAAAATTAAAAAAGTGAAATAACACGAAAAACGGCACCCAGTTTCGCTGAAAATAGCATGCAGTTCGTTTGTCCACATCATCCAGAGGGGTTATTTAGCGGGGTTTCTTGGAGTTCATAGGTTTAACTTGCACAATAATAAGGTCATGGGTTAACTTGCAAAAATTTGCAAGTTCATAGGTTTTTTTGCACAAAACCTAATCTTTTATATAGGAATAAAAAAAGATCAACTCCTAATAGGCACTTTTTTTTCTTTTTGTATTTGAGAATTTTTCTCAAATTTCCCATAAACTCAATCCGAGGTGTTAGAAATCCATTTTCACAAGCTGGTAAGGTGATATATCCTAGTTTTTACCTGTTTTAATAATACATATATTTATTTATTTTATGAGTCTATATTATTATTATTAGAGTTCAAATTAGCCATTTTAGATGAATGGACGACTTTGAAACACTTGGTGAATTATGGAGCAAAAATGATCAAATTTGAAGAGAAGAAAAGGCAAACGAAGAAAAAAAAAAAATCAGAAGGAGGTGAATGACACCTTCGACACCAAAAGAACTTCAACAGCCTTTTCCAATTTGAAAGATCGAGTATTTTTCCATAATTTGTAAATTTAGTTTTAGAAATTACCAATTCTTAAAATCGTCCAGATCCCTATAAATACTACTTTTTTTTGCCATTGTTAGGCTCATGCAATAATTCATTCTAAAGAGAGTTTAAGAGAGGATTTTCTAAACCCTTGTTTTATTTCTGTTTAAATATTTATTCCTTTTTCAATTAATTCATTATATTTTGCTTAGCTATGTTTGAGTAATTTCCTTGTAAGGTTTAGGGTTCTTAGGGTTAGATGAATTTTTGTTACTCATAAATCAAAGTTAGGAAATCACCACTAGTTCTTCTTCTAGATTGTGCTTAATGCTAGTTCATAGATAAGCTACCTTGAATTAATCATAGGTTAAGTATTATACACGAGAATCGTAATCATTTCTGGAATTAAATCCTAGAAGAGCAAGTTTTCTATTCGCAAAGAGATTTGGTTTAGAAAACTTGTGAACAAATCGAATTGGTTCTTTTTACTAATTTAATTATCTAGGATTCGTATAGAGATTTGGCTTGCTTAGATATTAGATTAAGATAGTATTTGTAACGACAATTAGTTTGCTTGATTTATATTCATGTTTTAGTACGTAGGTTTCGTGACTGTTTTTACGACTGGTGTCGAGCGACACCTTCATAGTGTCGTTCGACACTCAGGCGATTTTGGCAACATATTAGATTCTTCTCCGAAGTTTCCAAGGTCTACCGTTTATTTTTAATTGATTGAAACCCCCTGATAAATTGCTTGCTACTGTTTTAAATGATTATGTCCTGGTTTAATTAGAATATAAAGTTAGTTGTGTGATTTAGTGGTATCAAGTTTTTGGCGCCGCTATCGGGGAACAATAAAATTGCATACTAGCTTTAGTATTTTCTTTTTATTTCTGGGATTTTTATTTTATTTAGCTTAACTTATTTTATTTCCTGACTAGTTTCCTTTTGATCTTATCTTTTGTGTTTGAGGGTGCATGCAGAAGAGAAGTAACAGTTCTGAAAATCTCCGACCATTCACCAACAGACAACTAGCTAGAATCGAAATAAAAAACTGCAAAACAAAGTCGAAATCAACCACTATGGGTAAATCAATCAACATCACAACTCTTTTGGCAATTGTACAACAACTCCAAGAGAAAATTACTGGAATGGAGTAACAAAGTCGCCAACAAGCTATCATTGGAGCCTCTGACACTCCACACTCCTTCTACACCAACCGTTCTGCCATCATCCCTCCTCGCGTAAACGGACAAGATAATGAGATCAAACCCTATGATGATTGCTTTAGTGAAGCAAAATCAACTCCATGGTCTAGCTCATGAAAATTCCATGGATCACATCGACAACTACGAGAGGATGTGCAACACTGCAATGTCTAATGGATCCCCTAGTGATTACAGCATTTGCATGTTGTTACCTTTTTCGCTGGTAGACAAGGCAGAAAGGTGGTTAAAGTATCTTCCTCCAGCATCTTTCCGCAATTGGGCTGAAATTAGAGCCGCTTTCTTGGTCCACTTCTTCACCAAATCCAAGACAACTGCTTTGAGAAGTAAGATCACAAATTTCCAGCAAATTTCCGGTGAATCATTTTGCGAAACATGGGAAAGGTTCAAGGAATATAGTAGAGAGTGTCCTCATCATGGCTACACCGATGAGCAATTCCTTAGTCTCTTCTATGATAGAATTAATTGGGACACAAAACGGCTCTCAACGCGGCTAGCAATGGTGATTTCATGACGTAAAGTCAAGCCGGTGCCTATAAGCATATTGAGAATTTGGCTTCAAGCTCTTATAATCGCAGTGTCGAGTATGATCGATCAAGAATAGTAAACAATCTAGAAGCTTAGGCGATCAAGGAGCTCCATGATAAGATGAATCTTATCCTGAAAGCCACTAAGAAGAATGTGCACCTTGTTGACGTTGATGTCCAAGACAAAGAGGAAGAGGAGGATGTCGGTTATGTTGGCAATTTTGGCAAAAATTCCAAAACGGTCAATTCAACAAGCCTTCCAACAACAAACCGTTCAATAGTGATTATTAAAATCCAAATGGCGAAGGAAGAAACTATAAAAACACATCCGACCATTCTGTGAAAGCACAAGAAAAATGAGTCAAAGTCAATTTTCGAGCAACTTCTTGAATGCCAACAAAAGATGATGGTGGAATTCAATGGCCAGATAGATGATCTCTACACAAATCTCAATGGGAAATTTGAGCAACTTGGCGCTCACTAGCAAAAGATGGATGTTCAGATTGCTCAAACAGACGAAGCAGTTTGAAGACAAGAAGGATTTCTTCCCGCAAAGACGGATTTCTTCCCGCAAAAACAGATTTCTTCCCGCGAAGACAGATTTCTTTCCGCGAAGACGGATTAAAATCCTAAGAAGTTTGTCAATGCAATCAGCGTGGAACATGTTCTCGACGACAGTAAGCGACCCGTGAGACTTCCACGTGTTGCGGAACAGGTTTGTGATGGCAATAGGAGGCCCGTAATACCTCCACGGGTCGCAGAACATGTTCTTGATGATAATAGGCGACCCGTCAGACTTCCACAGGTTGTGGAACATATTTTCGACAACAATAAGCTACGTGTGAGGCTTCCACGGGTCGCAGAACATGTTTGTGATGGCAATAGGCGACCTGTAAGACTTCCACGGGTCGCAAAATATGTTCTCGGCGGTAATAGGCGCCCCGTAAGACTTCCACATGTGGTGAAACAAGTGTGTGATGACAATATGTTACCCATGAGGCTTCCACGGGTCCCGTAAAATGTTATCAACGACAATAGGTGACCCATGAGACTTCCACAGGTCGCGGAACATGTTTGTGATAATAATAGGCAACCCATGAGGTTTCCACGGGTTGCCGAACACATTCTCAACGATAATAGGCAATCCGTAGAACTCCCACTGGTCACGGAACATGTTCATGATGGAAATCGGTGACCTCTGAGACTTCCACAGGTCGCAAAAAATGTTCATGATGGCAATATGATGTAGCGGAAGGTAGATATATTCAAGGTTATTCCTTTAGTGTAAGAAACTCTGATGGGGATTAAGTTTTCACTCAAAATAATCCTGCAAGCGCACAGGCTCTCGCAGTAGTACTTAGGGATCGAATCCACAAAAAGCAGAGTCACACAGTAGCATGTCCAACTTCACTCGAGCTAAGCAAGCAAAATGATTTGGTTTTGGTTACGATCGATCGGTCGTGAGAACTGATCTATCATTTGGAACACCTCTCGGTCGATTGCAGATTATGCGGTCGATCGGTCAATGCCTGAAATGACTAAAATGAAATAAACATTAGAAAATTCAATATTAAAAGGCGTTAGGAAGTCAGGTAATGCATCATAGGATCACGGTTTGAATTATTCTGGGTCGTAATTATATAACTACTAGTTTGGGCTATATAGTTAATTTCACTAATAACTAACTATCCTTATGGTCAGGCTTAGCTAGTCTAGTTCAATTGGCATCCTAGTTAACTCTAACATATATCCTTTCAGAAAGAGAACCTTTGGATGATTAACCAACCAATCTAGGCATTAAGTTCAAGAAATCAAATCCTACTAATAAAATAGAAGAGCTTTCACTATAAAGATCTGGATCTCTTACTCTAAGTGGTGTATTAGTAGCAGATTTATCCTATCATTTAGATTAAGTACTGATATGAAAGTAAGCCTATAAACTACTCATTATATAATCCTATTGCCTATCTACCAAACCATGATTCCTCCTTGCAAAACCATATTCCTAACTGAAAGACTACTCATACATAGCAAGAGTAGACATACACATAATGAAAATTGCTTATATAGAAAGAGTTAAGAATAGCTTCTCTGGAAATGCAGAGATTACAGACTTCTTCCTTGAAGCAATAGACAAAATGAAAGAGAACAAAGAAACTGATAAACTGTAAGTCTGGATGCTTGGAAACTTTTAGAGCATATCTGATGTTTCTCTCGGCCGTCAGAGGTCTGTATTTATAGGGGAGAGTGTCGAGCAAAAGGTTGAAAAGAATCAGGATGAAGATTTGGATAAACATCCAAATTTTAGTGATTATCTTCAATTGATCGATCGGTCGTCGTTATCCTGACCGATCGACCGTAATCTTCCTGAGCATTTCTGAAGATTCCGTATCTCCTGAGTTTATCTTCCACGTAAGCAAATATCTCCCCAAATGCAACGGTACATATCTGAATTTGTTCTGGAAACTTCTTGACAAAATGGGCTTTGATCGATCGGTGGACCTCTTGTCCGATCGATTGGGCCTTCAAGCCTTGTGGACTTCTGGACACTCCTTCAGTACTTTGGGCTTAACTTCTTACTCATGAGGAATTTTGGCACGATTCTAAGCCCATGTGAAAGCTAACTCTTGTGGCTTGATTTTCCTAACTCCTCACTTCATTCCAAAATGAACATCTACTTCATCCGGGCCTGAACTTCTGATGTTGATTTACTGGATTTGGTAAAAAGTGTCCCTTTGCAACCTAAAATGCTTTGTTTTCACAAAAACACTTTGCAAACAGAAAAACGTGAAATCCAGTAGTTTATGTTTTTAAAATAAATAGTTTTTTGATAAAAACACCGAAAAATCATATCGAAAAGCGGTAAAATATCATTACTATCAATCCCCAAATAAACAAGCCTTCTTGAACTCGTTGAGATCTCACAAGATATACCAAAAACAAGGAATAGAGAATACTCTTCTCTTCAAAAGAAAAACCTCTTATTTTTATAAATCAATCAACTCTTAATAAAATAGGGCCTAAGTAGACTATTCATATAAAAACCATAAAATCGTAGAAATCATAAATTAATCAAAGTTAATTATCTAAATAATAATAAAATAAATGATAAGGAAATTATCTAGATATTTGGAAATTATCCAAATATCTTGTTGCATCAGTTTCTCGAACAACGAAAAGATTCGTCCTCGAATCTTATTATTTTTGCAGATATTCTTTTTCCATTAGTTTCTTTCATTGCCATATCCAATCTTCATAAATCTTTAAACCCGTTGGCAAATTCAGCTTATTGAAAATATCCATAATACTAAAAATATTTTGAAGATTCACCGTGGAGTGAAATTCCACTTAATTAATTAATATATCATGGCTAATGGAGTAGCCACATAACTCCAAATCTTCTCTATGGTTGGAATTTTTCACGTCACCTTTTAGGAAATCTTCAACAAAAGCTTTTGTTGACTTGAAAGCATATGTGCCGAATATGAAATTGATATGATTATCAATTACCATGTCATCACCGTAACGATCATATATCGGAGGTCCATATAACTCTTTGTACCCTTCTTATCTGTTGAAGAAAACGGATGAATATCCGTTAAATAAAAACTTCTTGAAAACATAGTAGCAAAGAATTAAACCAGGTTTGGCTCTGATACCAATTGACGTAGCGGAAGGTAGATAGATGTAAGGTTATTCGTTTAGTCTAAGAATCCCCAAATAAACAAGCCTTCTTGAACTCGTTGAGGTCTCGCAAAATCTATCGAAAACAAGGAATAGAGAATACTCTTCACTTCAAAAGCAAAAACTCTAAATTTTATAAATCAATCAACTATTAATACAATAGGGCGTAAGTAGGCTATTTATCTAAAACCCATAAAAACTCTACAATCGTAGAAAATCCTAAATTAATAAAAGTAGATTATCTAAATAATAATAAAATAAATGATAAGGAAGTTATCTAGATATTTGGAAATTATCCATATATCTTGGTGCATCACAATAGGCGGCCCGTGAGGCTTTCACAGGTTACAGAACATGTTCTCGACGATAATAGGAAACATGTGAGACTTCCACGGTCGCGGATCATGTTCCTGATGGCAATAAGCGACACGTAAGACTTCTATAGGTCGCAAAACATGTGTTCCACGGAAATAGGCGACCCGTGATGCTTCCACGGATCGTGGAACATGTTCTCAGTGATAATAGACGACACATGAGACTTCCACTGAACATGGTGGCGGAACATGGTCGTGGTGGCAATAGGCGGCCCGTGAGACTTCCACGGATCGCAAAACATGTTCGTGATGAATAGGCGACCCATAAGTCTTCCACGGGTCGTAGAAAAAGTTCTCGATGACAATAGTCGACCCGTAAAACTCCCACGGGTCGGGAAACATCTTCGTGATGGCAATAGGCGGCGCATGAGACTTTCACAAGTCGCAGAACATGATCTCGACGACAATAGGCGACCAGTGAGACTTCCACTGGTCGTGGAACATATTCGTGATAGCAATAGGCGACTTGTGATGCTTCCACGGGTCGCAGAACACATTTTTGGCGACAATAAGCAACCCATAGAACTCTCACTGGTCGCGGAACATATTTGTGATGGCAATAGACAACATGGGACTTGTAAGATGAAGATAACATTATTTATTCTTTAGCAAAATTTTACATAGCATGAAACCTTTACTAGAGAACAAAATTAATTTTTATAAAGGTAAAACCTTTTTGATTTTTTTATGTGTGTTCATTGAGAAATCGAACAAAAAGAAATGTTCGTTTTCAAAATCATTTGAAAGAGAGGAAGAGAGTGTAGTGTGAAAAAAAGAAACAAAAGTGTTATATTATGTATATGACAACTGATTTGATCATTAAAAAGGAGAAAAGAAAAAATAGTAAAATGTTTGTGTGTTATATATATACATAAATGCCTATAATGTTTTAATGCTGATTTCATGAAACTATTAACTCTATAGACTATTTAAACATTACACAATTATTTCCGACAAAAAAAAAAGATTATTAAGTTGGTGGTAAATAATAATGTCTAGAAAAGTAGATAAAAGATCACTGTGGTACCCCCTATTTCATGGTCGTAATGTTTTTCCTAATACGGCTACAAACGTAGAAGCGGAGCTCGTAGGATTTACATGGGCAGTCACTTGTTTGGATGACTTGCATATTCAAAATATCATTTTTGAAGTTTCGGATATACAACTTTTGGACGCTCTACATCATCCATCACAATTCTCATCAGTTCGACCACTGCTTAGCAGGTTTTTTGTGTTTTGTGCCCCTACAAGGTTGTTTGTTCACCAGTGCTACATCAATGGCGAATCAAGTGGCGATCAGTATTCGTTAACAGCATCACGAAGGAACATAAATATCAGTCGTACATCTCTCGTAACGGGCTTTCATGGCTAAGCCATCGTTTGCATCTAGACAATTTGAGTTAATTCTTGGGTTAATCTCTGTGTTACATGCTTAGTAGTTGGGTGATTTTAATTCTTTTGTACGGTTTTAGACCTAAACTTTATTCGAATAATATCAATTTGCGATAAAAAAGGAAAGTAGATAAAGAAACTATTATAATCAAATATAATAGATTTATTGATAATATAAAAAAAGTTAATAATTATTTTAAGATATGTTTATATTTTATGTTTGGAAAGTGCAAAAAAAAATTTGATTGACATGTTTGGCAAAAGCTTGATGCAATGAAATTTGGGTAAATTTACTAAATAGTAAAAAAAATTACAAAAATAATAATAAAAACCTAGATTTAAAAGTGATGGTTAAAACACATAGGAAAGTTTTGATTACTATTGATATATAATTTTTTTTCTTAGTTATTTTTGCCATTTTTTTTTTCTTTTGTCCCTTATAATTCAATGTTGTAGCAGTCGAAGAGTGACTTTTAATGTATATTTCGAAGAACTAACATGAGATTCTTTTTTTTTTTTTTTTCATCTGAAATATACTTATATGATACCAAAATCCAGTTTACATACAAGGTCATAGAAAAGTGTTATACAAGTACCAAAAAAGCAGTCATCAACAAGCCTTCCATCTTCTTGTACACTTCAATCTTCAAACAGAGTTAAGACTCTCAAACTCAAACACAGTGATAAGCCAAGAGGGAGGACCAATTTGAACATAAGACTGCGTTCTATCTTGTTTGGTCACACTCTTGGCTATGAGAATAGTAGCTCTATTAGATTGATTGTTTTCCACCTCCAATGTCGACAATGGAATAGATGTTAAAGCTTGCTTCACTTGTTCTGCTTCCCAAAGAAAGGATGGCCATGCTTTTGGACGAAGAACTGCTCCCAAGACATCCGGAGCATCCATAGCGAAGACAATGTTACTCAATCTATGACTGCTAAGACTTTCTATTGCCCAAATAAGACTAAGAAGCTTAGCTTGAGTGACAGAACTTACATTAACAAAAGATCTTCTGCTATGTAGTATAACCCTTCCCACTGAATTTCTCAACACCCAAGCACCTCCACCTAACTGTTTTTGTCGAGACCAAGAGGTACCTATATTACACTTTAACCAAGGGTCGGGTGGTGGTCTCCACCGGATGTTTGTTCTAACTGGTATTTCAGCTGTTTGGTTCTGATCAAAAGTGGTTAAAGGATTAGAACCTAACTGAGCTAAATCCAAAAAGAAGCTTCCTCAAAAATCTTTTTCACTGTATCCAAAGGTAAGAAACTTTTCCCCTCAATGAAAAAACTATTCCTGTTTTTCCAGTTGTACCAAATAATCCAAGGAAAGACTCTACAGGTTTCCAGAGGTATTGAATTATCCTGGCTAGTCACTAAACAAGAATGAAGGTTCTTATACAATGACTCAGTATCAAACCCACTCGCAGGACTTGGAAATAAAGTTAAGGCCCAAATTTGCCTAGCTATGGTACA
>OVAP01002765.1:3208-18452 GCA_900406295.1 Aurinia saxatilis
TTTTACCACTCGATTAATACGTGTAATCATTGAATAACTTATCTAAAAAAATTTATAGCAAAAGCATCACATATCATTTCGACTGATCAAACAAGGATCGTTAAATAAATTCACATTTAAAGACAATTGATATTTATGATCTACATCTACCTGACAACTCTTTCGCCTATATATATGGGAACCATTAGTCCTAATTTATGTTTACTATGTTCTTGATGATCACACAATAAGATATATACTTCATATTCCTGTTTCCTGAACATATATTACGTATTTATAACCTAAGAACATAAGATAAGATGATCCTAGGAGCTACCTTGATGATAATTAGTTAAATACCATAAAATATATATATGTAAGGTGAAATATTATTAATTCGGTACGTTCTACAATTTCTACTATATGGAACTGTAAATAATGTAATGTCAAACTTTATTCACCGCGTATACCAAACTTTCGGTTCTACAATATGGAGAACCTAACTATAAAGTTCTAAATAATCACCATTTTCATGTCAACAAGATATATATTGAATAGCTACTTTTTATTTATTCATCGCGTATTCCAAACTTTCTTCCNATGGAACTGTAAATAATGTCATGTCAAACTTTATTCACCGCGTATACCAAACTTTCGGTTCTACAATATGGAGAACCTAACTATAAAGTTCTATATAATCACAATTTTCATGTCAACAAGATACATATTGAATAGCTACTTTTTATTTATTCATCGCGTATTCCAAACTTTCTTCCTACATCGACCTCTCAATCTTTGGGCGGTTCATCACTTTTACAAATAGTTAGAGAGTTGGTTTAGTCCTTCAGAAGATATATCAACATCGATCGAGCACATGTACATACATATGTTATGTACATTCCACGATCCATCCATGGCATCATTTGAAAATTACTCTTTAATTATTTTTTGGTAAATAAAAGGAAATATCCTTGAATTTATCCCATAACAACGTGGAAAAATGGTCCCGAAAGAAGAAAATGTCCAATGTAAATGACAATGATGTAGGCCCATCGGCAAAAATACGAGTGACAAAATTTTAAAAGTTATGTAATTAATTAGTGGCTTTTGTGGTGTGAAGTATTGTGTCCACAAATATATTAATGGTCACGTCGGCTTGATATAATCCCAAAACGAGTGACATTTTAAATTGGGGGCATGTAAGTAAGTACGTGTTATAACCAAAAACTTAAAGTGGTGCATGCAACTTTTGTTTATTACAGAATAGGAAATTAGTTCCAGATTTGTAGGAACACCAAATCACTTTAATTGTTTGATCACTTTGTTCGTATCCTTAACGAAGATATTTTTCATGCGTTCCATGTGTACCTTCTACTACTTACGTATCTTATGGTTTAACTTTAGCGTGTGACTTGAAACTATCATGGATCAAAGGTCCAATGAGGTGACTCCAACGATAAGATTAAGATGAATTGGAACTACAACTTATGTTTATATAGCATGCAGATTAGATAAGATATACAAAGAAATCAAGCTGAAAATATATTTATGCAACTCGATGATATTGATGAATGGTTAGCTTTATAGAACTAGTATTCATGTAACATTCTCTACATTTCCTTGTAAAAAAAAAATGATTAGCCACTTCTTCCTAAACCTCTTTTCCTTTTTATGGTGTCTCTTTGATCTTGTTATTCTACAGGCTTTCTCAAAACTACATCGTGGTACCAACATTGGTGTTTGATCATTGTGTCTAAATATTGCAAGTAGAATATATATAACATATGAGAACATTGAGAAGCATATATATGTTTTTGTAATTACTAGTAAGTCCCACGTGAGTAACATTTGAAACATACACTTGAAACGACGTAGAAATCATGAAATGATTGAAATCATATAGAGTTAAAACATTCTTTCAAAAACCACGAAGGTTATAAGTACAATATAAGGAAAATAATTGACAATGCAACACAGCTAAGAAGAGAGTATAATAAAAAGAGGCTTTACAAATGAAAGGAGGTTATATTTGCATGCTCTATATTATAATATAAATAAAACATGTGATCTGATGTGAAATATAAATAGTAAGTAACTCACGTCGTATTACTTTTATTCCTTGTTTTGTCCGAACAACACATCACTCCGAACCTTGTGTAATTGGACTTCAAGTTCCATAGGCAAATGAGTTAAAAACCTCATTGCGACATTTCACATACCGATTGCCTAAAATTCATGTGCTCGATTTATCTCACGTTTTTATCCTTGAACATTAGTTTTAGTTCAAGCAGGACATCTTTTCTCTTTTATTCTCACCGTTATCTTTCTTTTAATGTTCTATATCTTCACTTTATAACAGTGACAAACACCTCCTATAACAGGAGAAATTATAGTAAAATACAACTTTCGTTGTTGTAAGTAATTGAGAAATTTATGGATATAAAAGCACAATACTAGTTTCCAAATTTTACCTAATTTGCATATATATGGATAGTCTATCCTACATCTTTTTTTCATAAAACTTTGAAAGGATACAACAAAGCTGGCGGACACATAATCTCTCCGGAAACTAAAATGTATATCAAAGACATAACACAACATACAAACTAGAATCAACCCCAAAAAACATAACAAAAGGATTAAATCACAAACATCAAATCCATCGCCTAAAGAAACATCTAAAATCAAAGGATTGGTGGCCTAGTGGTAGTGCAAAGGGGTTGGTTCTTTTGTACCCCAAATTCAAATCACCTTTGATACGAAAGGTTATTTCTTATATCGGAATATCTAAAGGCTGATTCCGGATATGGGAGAAGACTATAGATCAAAAGTCCAGAGTTTCCATCAATTTATCAAATAAATGAAAAAAAAAACAAACACCCAAACCCATGAAACTATAAGAAATTACCAAGAAATTCCAAATCCAGTTGGTAAAAATTAAAGAGTCCTCTTGCGAAAACAGAAGTGGTGCATATATAACAAGTACTTTCATTCAACACTCATTGACATAGAGCACAATTTGGCGGCGATCGGCTAAAGCCGAGAGTACCAGAGCCAGCCGATTTGAAGAGAACTCATACAAGCCGAGCCGTAGATAGTTTTTCACGTGTTAAAGCCATCATGAGCCGTATCGCTGGAGAAACTTACACGTGTTACCTAAGTCAATTTTTGGTAGGAAGCGACGGTCAGATATTTTTTTCAATACACACTCCTTTTTTTCTTTCCATCCTAGCCGTCCATTTATCTTATGTCTCATTAGTCATTATCACAATAGTTACTTCTACATTTTGTTCACCAGTCTCGGGTTAAGTCTAGTGAAATTACTCTTACACATTTTTTATTTGAGTCACTCTTACAACTTTGATGTACATTTTGGTCGAGTAAAATAAAAAGAAAACATAGCTCATTTGAATATGTGAACCACATAATTAATTATATAGAGGACTTTATGAAATATTTTATTTTGGGGGGTCTGAAATCAATCATTCTTCTGACAACAAAAAATAATTCATTCTTTCATTTAATATACGAAACCCATATACAATTTAGCTTTCTATTTTGATATATTTATTGCATTTACACACACATGACCCCTCTTGAAAATTTACACACACATGCAAGAGTACCAATATGTGTATATATATATAACATAAAAACTATATACTAAAAAAAAGTGCTTTCTTTTTCAAAGATCTTTCTAATTCCACTAACTTCTCTCACTTTGGTTTAATCTCCACTATATAAACCAAAGTACCATTTCTTTTCACATACATCATCTTTCTCTCTTCTTTTCTTCTTCACTTCCATTTCTCAAGAACCTGAGAAAAAAAAACTCTAACTCTCTGAAACTTAAACACATTTTGATTAATCTAAATTAAAACACACATTCCAAAATTATGAAACTCTCTGTTTCTTCCGTACGTTCGTATAGTGTAGTAGTACCTTCTTCACTACCTAAACACGACGTCGTTTCCAACATTAATGTTACGACGACGTTTCGTAAATGTCGATGCGTGCTTACTCTTTCTCCTCCTACAAATTCTACTTCAAGATCACCGGTTCTACCCAAACCGGAAACTTGGGAGAGTTTGTTGCTAAACCAAGATCAATATCCCACCGAATTGCCATCTTCCGGTTTGAATAATCCGGTTAAGCTTGGCCGGAAATGGATGGAGTACCAAGGTCTTCAAAATTGGGAAGGTCTATTAGACCCATTAGACGAGAATCTCCGCGGGGAGATTCTTCGGTACGGTCAATTCGTCGAATCGGCTTACCAATCGTTTGATTTCGATCCTTCGTCTCCTACCTACGCGACGTGCCGGTTTCCCAAGAGCACTCTACTAGACCGAACCGGTTTACCAAACTCCGGTTATCGACTAACAAAGAATCTTCGTGCCACGTCAGGTATTAACTTGCCACGTTGGATCGAAAAAGCGCCAAGCTGGATGGCTACACAGTCCAGCTGGATAGGTTACGTGGCAGTATGTCAAGACAAAGAAGAGATCTCACGGCTAGGACGTAGAGACGTCGTCATCTCGTTCCGAGGAACCGCCACGTGTCTCGAGTGGTTAGAGAATCTTCGCGCCACGCTGACTCAGCTTCCTGATGGGCCTACTACTGAACCGAATCTAAACGGGTCTAACTCCGGGCCCATGGTCGAAAGTGGATTTTTAAGCTTGTACACATCAGGGGCCCATAGTTTGAGAGATATGGTAAGAGAAGAGATCTCTAGGTTACTTCAATCATACGGTGACGAACCCTTAAGCCTAACCATAACAGGACATAGCCTCGGTGCAGCGATCGCGACGCTAGCGGCTTACGACATCAAAACAACGTTTAAACGTGGCCCGATGGTGACCGTGATCTCATTCGGAGGTCCACGAGTGGGAAACCGAAGCTTCAGAAAATTACTTGAGAAGCAAGGCACTAAGGTCTTGAGAATAGTTAACTCCGACGACGTGATCACGAAAGTTCCAGGAGTTGTTTTAGACAACAGAGAGCAAGATAAGGTTAACTTCACGGCTTCGATGCCGAGCTGGATACAGAAACGAGTGGAGGAGACTCCGTGGGCTTATGCGGAGGTAGGGAAAGAGCTGAGGCTGAGCAGCCNTTAACTCCGACGACGTGATCACGAAAGTTCCAGGAGTTGTTTTAGACAACAGAGAGCAAGATAAGGTTAACTTCACGGCTTCGATGCCGAGCTGGATACAGAAACGAGTGGAGGAGACTCCGTGGGCTTATGCGGAGGTAGGGAAAGAGCTGAGGCTGAGCAGCCGTGACTCGCCGTACTTGAATGGTATCAACGTGGCGGCGTGTCACGAGCTGAAAACGTATCTACATTTGGTAGATGGGTTCGTGAGCTCGACTTGTCCGTTTAGAGAAACGGCTAGGAGAGTACTCAAGGGACGAGAGACAATAATAAACCGAGAAAGAAAATCAAGAACCGTAACGGTTTGATGATAATGATTCCGGTTAACAGATTAATTTGGTTTAGTTGTTACGTATATCTCTAACTCAATTTGTAAATAGTAAGTAGAGAAGATAGATAGCTCAAAAAATGTATTGAAAGTTGGAATAATCTCAAAAGCTTTATATATGTCTTTTTAAAATAATTATTAAAATGTAGACACACATGAGTTTCTAAAAATATGAAACTTTGTAAAGTCGAAAATTGTCATAACTTGACCGAAAGGAAAGTGTATGAAAAGACAAAAATGTCCTTATCTCCGTCCAAAAAATTGAGAGTAATCCGTATGGTTTTTGCAACGTAAGGCAAGCACCGACCGATGTGACTGAAACTGAAACTGTACTTTGTGTAAGAGATCGATTTGAGTTACTATGTGTGTGTGTGATTGTGAAATCTCAAAAATCTGAAAAGCCAAATAAGAATATACGCACCATTGTGCTTGTGCCGTCCATTCGCATTTTCTTACTTATTTTCCTCGTTACATCGAAATTACCACCACCAACGCGTTATTTATTCTGCTCACCAAAATTGTTTTTAATTTTTTTTTTTGTTATAGATTGTTATTATGCAAAAGTGAATATCAAACGTCAGCCCAATTATGTAAGTGTATCGTGATCGAATCATTTTGATCAATAAACATTCGATTAATGCTTTGACCGAGAAGAAAAAAGCAACAAAATTTTCGAGTAATTTACATCTTTTAAGACTATAGGCTATAGCGTTCGAGTAATGTCTTGACCGAAACGAAAAAAGAACAAAATTTTCAAGTAATTTACGTCTTTGAAGACTATAGCCTATACCATCTTTTTAATGAGTCATAAAACAAGACTTTATTTATCTTAGACACAGATTGTTATTTTCTTTTTTGATAACTGACACAGATTGTTAATTTGGATTGTATACAGGGGCGGATCTAATGAAGTGAAATTGGGTGCACTTGCACCTATAGTTTTTTTTTTTGTGATAATTAGTGTTAATTCTTTAAACATTAAATCAGTGCTCCCATAATAAAATCTTTTTGTGCACCCATTCCTTTTTTAACCACAACCTTACTAAATAATTAAAGTTTGTTTCCAAAATTTTAATATCTAAAATCAAATTTAATATCAAAACATAGTTACTTTCTCTTATAAAATTTAGTATAAAAAAAATAATTTTATATAAAATTGTGCACCGATTAAAAAAGTTTTTAGATCCGCCCCGATTGTATATATTGTCCTCTAAACTAAAATTTAATGAAAAACAAATAAATGGGTTTACATTTCTTATACAAATATATGGGGAGATTATGATTGGATATGTCACACATACACACATACTTGCTAATGTAAGACATTTTCAGTATTAGTTTCATTTTTTTTTTTTTTGATTTTAAATTTTTAACTAATGGAATATATGAACCCCAAAAAGATGCAAGTTTGTATCATGCTTCCTAGTTTATTACAAGTCTCAACCACTAGAAGACAGACGCATGGTTAGGAGAATATTTTCCAATTAAGGATTCGGATCCTAACTCGCATAACAAATATTATATACTACTAAAACAGTATCACTAGACCATACCAACTTGGTTAATAATCGATTTTTAATTTAAGAAAAAAAATTACATAATGCAACCGGGGAAAATAATTTAACTCAAATTTTAATAAAATTCTCCGGTCATGATCCAAGAAAAAAATTAAAAAAAACTAACTGAAGAAGTGTGTCAGAACTGTCACCGTCAATACATTTTTTTGGGGTAACATTAGGAGAATGAATATATGGACCGAAACGCATGTTTCAAGCCGTATACGTTCATGTATTGTCACGTCGTAATCTCAAAACTTATGTGTTCAAAAGTGGGATATATCACATAACCGACCCATACCTAAAATGCTAACTTTGAACATAGATTCCGTATACTATATATTATATAATTAAATTTGTAGAAAGTGATCATCGTTAGCTTTACTTGTTACTTTTGTTCTGATCGAGCCGCAATATTTTCTCTTCAAAAAGTATCAATTATTTGAAATGGAGACCCAAACAATTAATTTCAACTCAAACTTTGATATATATACATATTTCTTTTTCTTGTGTGCATCTTACACTCATTTTCTCTAATGATTAAAGTTAGATTTGACAAGAAATCACCAATGCATAGTTTCAACTTTTTCCGTTTCCCGTTATTGTGGAGACCTTATCTACAGCTTTTGTTACATTCTCCGACCACTTTTTTTAGCCTTGAACACACAAAATTAAAGAATATTCAGTTGGACATAAGATTGAACTACAATTTTATGGTTATATTAACACTTAATTAATATTTATATGCATTCTTAACTGTTTTTTTTTTCCTTCTTGTTTTTCATTTTTTGGGTAATATTAGAAATTGTAGTTTCGCTAAAAATAATAATAATTAAAACTTGCTAGAATTTATATGAAATCCAAGTTTGTATCATTGGCATAATTGTTATTGAAAACCAGTACCATATGTCCTTTTTTATGGTCAGAGTTGTTCCTCATTTTTCTTTAACAAAACAGTTAATCTAAGTTAGTTTATCATCAATTCATCATAAATAACATTTGGTAGAATTAATCATATATATATATTACAGTTACTTGGGAAAACAATTTGTACACAATACATTGTTACGGTGACATATATAAAATTATTATTTTGGATTACTAATTTTCTTTTTACTTCCTCCAATTCAACTCTTGCGTGAATCATGTGACATAATCAAAATTTTCAAACACAAGGACTATTTTTATACAACTCTCATCATGATATGAAGCTTTCAGCCGATTTTTTAAACAAGGACTATATAGATCATACGCCATGATGAGTCCAAGACGGAGACCACACTGAAAAATAATACGATGTATCTTGTTAACCTTTTTTCCAAGATACGATGTATCATATATATATATACATATATTGTAAATTTTATCTTGAAGCTTTTCAGTTTGTGGATTCTTCAACGTTTTAAACATCTCTTTGACATCAGAGGCGAAATAAAAGTTTACTGTATCTCTTGATTTGGTGAGAGATACTTGATATTTCACATAGCAAAAAGTTTGCATGCATGGCAATATTTATTAAAGTTATCTAATGAATAAACGAGTCAATCAATAATTAAAAGTCCATAAGTTTATCATCCATATGAAAGATCAAGCAAAATCAAGGATAATTAAAATTGCATCGGGAAAGACTTAAACTCTTCCAAACAAGGATAGTTAGAGTTAATTTTCAACCACTAAACCACCATCACCTGCTTAACATTCAAAACTTAAAAAAAAAAAAATATATATATATATATATATTTGAATGCATCATAAATAAAATATATGAATTAGACTATTGTATAAATTATACTAAAACTATTAGATTATTGATTATACATTAATAAAACAACATATAAAACTACATATTTGACAAACTATTACATAATAATTATTCAATATAAAATTCTCAAATATATGTGAAATGGCGTATATCTGACATCACATAATAATGAAAATTACATATTTGAGAAAACTATAAATAGCAAACAGATAATTAAATAAGTGAGATAAGATTAAGAGTAATGTGTGTGTATGCCTTTATGCCTCCTACATCTCAACATTATGCAAAATTGCGGCTGCCCAACAACAACCACCCAAAAGAATTAGTCAAATAATCAAAATCAATGCATGTCTTAATCTCCCTCACCAAACTCTCATCTTCATTTCAACACCCATGCACTTTTCTGGTCAATCCATTTTTTTCTCTGGTAAAAAATCAATCAGTTTATTATCGCAAACTGATATAATGAAATATAATTCGGTTGAAATCACAACGGGAACATAATATAACTACAAGGAAGTATGTTTACATTACTTATAATATTTGAATATCAAGCAAATCTAATATGAACAAAACCTCAAAAACCATGTTTGAGAAATGTGATTTTGATCTTTTCACTAGGAAAAGTACTTTGCATTTGTTGATTATACTATATAAAATCAAGATATACGAGGATAATATTTGGAAAGAATAACAACAAAACATAGTATATAATCTTTATAACGAAGTTTTTTTACTGGAGAAAGTGGATCAACCAATCATGTCAATAATATACATCGAGAACTTTTAAAATTGTATGTTAGATTAGATCCTAGTCTAGTAACTCATGTTTTTGTTGTTGTTGTTGCATGAAACTATAGATATAATTTGGATCTCTATAAATAAAAATATAAGAGTACATCATCATTCAATTTTACCTCATTGTTGTCACTGACAAAACCCTACGAAAACAATATATAACCACAAAACTTATATTATAAAACCATGATTAGTGTATAATATTAGTATAATCATGAGTTTTCTTGGTAAACTGAATCTCTGAATCTATTTTTGATGGTAGATCTGTAGATTTATTGAAGATTTCATTGGAAACTATGCCTAAAGAAGAGTGAGAGTAAGGTTGTATCATCCCATGAAGAAAATGAGGAGAATGAGGGTTCATCTTTAGTGAAGAAGACTCGCGTATTCGGAAAAATATTCCAAGAAAGTAAGGAGAGTAAGGGTTCATCTAATCAATCCATTTTTTTCACTTGCTAAAAGTTCATCAATTCATTGTTACAAACTGAAACAAACAAAGAATAAATTGATCATTTTAAAAGATCTTGTAGTTTTTAACAATACATTTTCATAATTATGTACTAACTAAAATAATTTGTTTATTGTTGAAGTAAAGTATTGATGAAATTAGTATGTTTTGAATTGTTCGATCATTCTTGGCATGAATAACAAATACAATGCAGTTACAAAACACAAAGTCCACCTAAAGCTCCCATGTCAACTAAACAACTATTGGGCTTGATATTTTATTATCAACGGGCCCTTTTATAAGCTATTTCAGCCTCATTTGCTTGTTTAGGGTTCTAGAGATTTGTGATTATTCTCTACAAGAAAATATGTTTATATTACTTAAAATCTTTGAATGACAAGTAAAAGCTAATGAACAAAACCTTAAACACCATTTTAAGAAATGTGATTTTGATCTTTTTCCTAGGAAAAGTACTTTGCGTTTGTTGATTATACCATATAAAAAATAATTATATGAGTATAAAATTTGAAAAATATAACAACAAAACATAGTAAATAATTAAAACAAAAAATTAAAATAATAACCATTAGAAATAGGTTTTTTATTTGAGAAAACGGATTAATTAGATCAAGCAAGTAAGTAAGTGTGTTTTTGGACAAAATAAGATCAAACTTTTAAAAAATCTCATATGTATGTGTTAATGATGAAAAAACAAAGGAATGATGTTGAACAAATGTTAGAATATAAATAAATTGGCGTAGAACATAAATCACATATAGAACTTTTCACTTATTATTATTGCAGTATTATTAATATTTTTGTATACTTGCATAATATATTGTTCATGATATGTAGATTTAAAATCGATTAAAATGATTAAGAATGTATTATATATTAATAAATAACAAATGAGTTAAGAGTATAATGAGTTTTCTTGGAAAAACTATTGTAGATTTATTGAAGAGTTTACTACAAAGTACGCATCTGCCATGAACACACGCTCCTCTACTGTGAAGGTGGTGATTGATGTTTGTGTTCTCAATGATCTAATTTTTTTATCTTTCTTGGCATTGAACCTTTTTTGTTTTCTGTAGGCTCTAATCACTCTTGTTAAAGAAGACATGAACATTAATGAGAAAGCTAAAGGAGTCACTATCACTAATAACCATTAGAAATAGGTTTTTATTTGAGAAAACGGATTAATTAGATCAAGTAAGTAAGTAAGTGTGTTTTTGGACAAAATAAGATCAAACTTTTTAAAAATCTCATATGTATGTGTTAATGATGAAAAAACTAAGAAATGATGTTGAACAAATGTTTGAATATAAATAAATTGGCGTAGAACATAAATCACATATAGACCTTTTCACTTATTATTATTGCAATATTATTAATATTTCTATATACTTGCATAAGATATTGTTCAGGATATGTAACTTTAAAATCATAAATTATATTAGTGGTTATAAACTTTCCAGTAAGAAATGTATTATATATTAATAAATAACAAATGAGTTAAGAGTCATTCGATTAAAATGGGGTAAAAGCCCATATTTCATTCCCGTTTGTAGAAGCCCATATGACATAAACCAAAATCAGATTGCTAACCGGAATCGTCAGTAGTCAGCTTTGCAAAGGAGCCACTATCACTAATCTCAAGGTAAGGTTATCATTTAATGCTCTGCATAAGAAGAGCTAAACTGGTTGTGGTTTTAATGCTGCTTAAGAATAAGAATCAAATCTGGTCTTTGCAGGGCATAATGGGAAAGATATACAGTTCAAGCGTTCTTGATGAGGCTGAAGTGGCTTTGCTCATGGAGCTTAGTCACAACACTTTTGATGTAAACCCTTTGATTCTTGAAGACAATATCACTCTCGCCAAGGACATTATGTGGAAGATGCTCAAGTCATGTGGTGAGAGAAGAGTTTACTTCGACTACATGAAAGAGTTGAAGAGGAGTTTGAAGATGTAATTACAAAAGGTAAAATCTCATCACAGAAACAATCAAAACTTTACTGGATTTTGGTGATGAATGTTTGTTCATAAATAATAAGTGCATAGTGATGAATGTTTTGAGGTTTAAATATAATCATCCTTTTAGGCATAGTGATTCACACGTGTCTGAGAACATGGACTCTAATAATGAGTAATGACAGATTAGAGGGACTTCATTATAATACACAAAAATGGTTACAAAAACGACTTAAAAAGATGAGTGTGGGGGCGTTTCTATCAAATCAGAAGTCAGAATTTAATATACTGGTCTTCCTGTTTTACTAGTCTATAAAATCAAGTTAGGATTTCTACAACATAACGTAAATGTACTGTAGAGATATATATATAGAATTGTTAGTGTATATGCATGTATGAATTACTTTGGGCTATCATGTGAGTTTATTTACAAAGTGAATGTATAATAATGGATTCAAAGCTATCCCGAGATTTTATGACACTATTGGCAACTTGAACCTTTCTCAAGTCTGCTTCGTTTCCTCTGTATTTACTATTGAGGATACCATTATTAGTAAGATCTCTAATTGTACGTTTAGCTTTCATGCATTTTGACTAGCTAGTAAATGTTGGTGTCATAAAAAATATATGTAGAATTCAATTGTTTACATCATTATGCCTTGGTTTGGAACGAAAGCTTAGATGTTTTTGAATACCTATCGATAGCTTCCAATTCCTCCATCATAGTCACTCTGTCTTGATCATGTTCCAAGTTTGATTTAATAGATACTGTCGCTGTCTTTAAACAAAAACCAAGGCTTAGGATGTATTCCACCAATTCTTGCTCTTCTATTCTTCCCCCATAGTCTATAACTTGGAACTTCTCCAGACTTGATAACAAACATTCGGGATAACTATCATCGCAGCTTGATTTGTCCCATGAGTCAGAGGCAACCGAGGGCTCAGTGGTTGATCCCTGAAAAGTAACAATATCTTGTTAATATATACATCATAATATGCATGCATTCAAACTCGGGTTAGGTATACGTACATAATCAATGATGAGAGACTTTAGAATCGGAGTATTTTCAAGCAAAGGCACTAGTGAGTCCATCCAGTCCGAGTCACAGGGAGATATCTTACAGTTTGTAAGCCGAGAGAATTTCATGGTTTCACAACTTTTAATGATCTGCAATGGTGAACAAAACGGCATAAAACGATGTGACAATATGATACTAGAAACAAAAAAGAATAGGAAAGTAAAAGGACAGAGAGAGTTACCATGTCATTGCTCAAATGCAGCTCAAGAGATGAGACCGAGGGAAGATATGTTACTAACTTGTCCATCTGGAAATACTCAACATCGATATAAGCGTCCTCTAGACAAGGCATATTCTCCACCGAGTAAGAGTCGCTTGAATAATCGGTGATCTCGAGCTTTTTCAATCTTGGAGTATCTATAACCAAACACCTTCTTGTATCTACCCCATCATTGTGATCTAGCAATAACGTGGAGTTATCATAATGTAAGAAGCCTAAAGTTGGAACTTTCACGTCAAATTTTGCAACATTGTCGTCCTTCTTTCGTTTCACCTTCAAAGTCTCGAGAACAGGGCAGCTCGCTAAGAAGCTACCGAGAGAAGCCTCGTCTTTATACGTGACATAGAAAAGTTCTATAATTCTGAGTGATGGGAGGCAACAAGAAGAAGGGAAATCAACGAGAATCTTGTATGAGAGAGTCAGTGTCTCGAGCCTTTTGCAAGTGTAAAGGCTACTAGGCAATTTGATTTGATCTGCGGACCACCGAAGCTTCAAACTTAGCTCAAGCAAGCCGCGACCAACAGCGTGTGCAACCCACTTTCCGACATCGGCATCAGTAGGACTGTAGGACATTGTGGACCGAGATCGATACGCAATATTTCGACAGCTGCTTTGTGTAGCTCCAATGACTTGTTAAGAAACCCCCAAACACTCCTTTCATGGTTATTATCATAAACAGTATCATTAACATCAATGTTGTTTTCCTTGTAGTCAAGTGTAGGTACCATCGTCCAGATAGAACGCCATTGTTTAGACAAAATCATGGTGGCTATTACTTCTTTGGTCGGGATAAGCTTCAGAATTCTTATAAGCAAATCTTCCGGTAGAGCACTTATCCTATCTTCGCAAACTCCGGCTACTTGTGACATCTTCACGAGCTATTGTGATTTTGATTTCCCCCAGTTAGCAATGTACCAAATAGTATAGATTTTTTCCTTTTATTTGGTGTTAAACAAAAAAGAGTATTTCCTGTTATTATTAGAAAACTAGAAGTTTTTTTTTTTAAAAAAAAAAGTGATTAGATCAATTTTTTTTATATGAAATTTTCTTAAAATATGAATTATGCCCCATTGCATAAGACTCCTAGTATAATAAACGTGCTACATGATAACAAACGTGCTACATTCTATTTCTCCGGGGATTTATTGTCGAAGTTGGCTCCTTAGTCACTGGTTTTTCTAAGGTTCTCATATTCCAGATTTGGTCAGTTTCTTCTCCAAAAAGAAATACACATAACTTTCGCCTTATATCTCGGAATTGAGTTTCGTTTAGTTCTATGCAAGTACGGGTGTGAGAGCTTTCCAATGGTATGTAATTAGCCTCCCAAATCTTTCTGATCTGATCTGAATCATCCTCGTAAAACCTATTCTCGCACTGCCCATTTCTACTCTTTCTCCTACTTGATCTGTTTATCATCACCTTCTCTGTAAAACACAACCATGCCTTTAACAGCTACGGCATGACTTGCCATTGTCGGATCTGACCCGCTGAGACCCACAGGAGGCAGAAGAGCGTCACGAGTCACGTGACTTGCCTGACCAGAGTCAGTCACAGTTTCGCATGATGTGATGTTCTAGTACGGGTTGTTTTCAAACATTAATAATAAATTTCTTGCCTTTTTGCTCTCGTTTTAATGTGGACTACATCCTGGTTTCAAAAAACGAAGAAGACTTTGACCGCGGATTAAAGACTCTCTTTGATAAAGAGAATTTCCGTTAAATTTGACATGGATGTTTTTATTTTGTAATGTCAACAAACATAATTTTACATTTACAATAAATCTACTATAAAAGACAAGGAGCACTCTTCGTGGTAATGACATGTGGCTCCTTATAAGAATGACACATGTTTTTCGATGAAATTAATGACTATTTAATTAATTAATAACAATTTTAAAAAATAACCATATATATATATATATATATATATATATATATATATATATATATATAT
>OVAP01002766.1:0-11111 GCA_900406295.1 Aurinia saxatilis
TTCACATACTCCGATTCCTTTAGATAAAACTTCGTAGGTGGTATTACTCCCTTTTCCGCCTACAATTCAATCAATCAAACACCATACATATTCACAATTATATCCACTTTACGATCCACACAATTCACAATAAGCAAATCCACTGTATTCACAATCCACACAATTCACATTCACAATATACTCAATTTTACTTACAATTTCATTTCGGGTCGAGGCTTCAGCGCTATCATCTTCTCCTTCATCATCTTCTTCCTCTTGCTCATCAGTTTCGGCTTCGGTATCATCTTCTCTCAAAGCCTCCGAAACATCATCACCGCTGTCGTCTTCTGAGGGATTATCACCACCGTCGCCGTCTTCTTCCACTGCATTTTTGGCGTTCGTTGGTGGCGGTGGTGGAGGACTCTCCTCGTCACGGAGTCCTCGAGGAATCTTCTCCTCCTCTCCCGTGGTTTTGACCACAGTACGACCTCGACGTCCTTTCCTCATCATCGTTCTACAATAGTGATTCACAAGGATTCCGATTGAGAGTGAGAGGGATTCGAGTGAGAGATTGGTCGGGTTTTGTTTGGGTGATACTGTGGGGATCGAAAGGGAGGAGAGGGAGTATGAAGACAATCGCGAGAAGGATTTGGGGGAAAAATTGGATTAGGGATTGTNAAGAGGCAATATGAAGACAATCGTGAGAGGAAGGATTTGTGGGAAAAATTGGATTAGGGATTGTTAGTTTTGAGACGGTTAATGAGCGGTTTGAGACGGTTATTGACAAACCGATACGGATCCGGGTTTGATACCGGGTTTTGTTGGTTCGGTCTTACTAGGAGAGTATTTGGGAACTTATTTTCTCAATAGAGATGTTTTGAGCCATTGATCCGTACTTGGGTCGATATCAAGTCGTAGTTGATTCTTGTGTTTTGCGGAGAATATTTGACCGTTTTATGCTATCAATATGCGGGGAATGGAATCCGATCCTAGAAAGATGGCAACAAGCAAGATTAAACTCTATTGGCTATGTAATTGTATGATTACTTCTAATATCATCAAAAGTCGATTAGAAAAAGAGAAAAAAAAACAATGTAAAGTGATGTCCGATCTGATTTTCCAAACATTATTTTAAAATTACCGTCCATTTTATTATTTTTGCAAAGTTTCGTTTTAGATTTTTCATTTTTGCACCGGAATTGAATGGGTAAATATTAGTCAAAACTCAAAAGTATGAGAAGCTATCGTAGGGCCCAAAAGGTAAGGAGTGGATAATATGTTCGAGCGATGAGGGAAACAGTCACGTGAAAGTCGCGTGCCGGATCCACCTCGCGTCCTTGTCGTGATCTCTTCCAAATCTTCACTGATCCGAGCTCCTCCAATGTCTTGTTTGGATTTACAAGAACACACGCCTTATGATTCACAAATGATGTTGGTGACGTTATATAATTAAGCATACTATAAAACTTGAATCAATCATATATTAGAAGAATCGATAAAGATTAACTAACGACTTGAGTAATCTTATTATATATTTTCTTTATTTTGTTCTTTGAGAAATAATATCTTAAATGTACGGCCAATAAAAGCTTTGAAGGGTCAAGATGGCTCTTGGGCCCTGGCCTCACTCACACAAAACCCTAAATATTTCTGTTCATGAACAAAAGGTGTAGATGTGTTATCTCGATTAATAAGAATAACAATTGTTAGAATAGTATATTGATCCGAAAGAAGCTCAACAAATGAACAGTAGATCAGCAAACTTGAGACGCATTGGAGGCAAGAAACAAACAGTTCAGATGTCGTATTATTAGAGTTTAACGCTTGTGGAAGCGTATCTTACAATAATAATATCAGTAGATACAACAGGGATGTATTTTGGAATTGTAAGAAGTCAAAGGAAGATATCACAAGCAGATATCAACCACTTATCACCGATCAAGTGTCTCTCCAAGTCTTTCTTTCTTTCCTAAACTCCCTCTTTTGTTCTTATTCTATCTTTCTCCTGGGTTCTTACGAACTCAACATCTTTTCTTTTTATGTCTGCACTCTCTATTATATATAGAGTACATGAGATATGTCCAAGAGACACAAAGGACAAGAGATATGACCAAGAGACACAAAGAACAAATAACACATCTCTATATATTTAATATCATGTGTAACTGTCGGTTTAATAAAATCAACTCGGTATTATACCTTAATCATGGACGTAACCGATTCTAAACCAACATCTCCCACTCGCGCATGATAGTGGGAACAAGACTAGAACAATGTTAGTCTTAGGAAAAAAAATATGAAGATCCAGACACGGAAATCATACGGCAAACGAACCGTGTGACCCCTTTCGAGCATACCTGCATTTTGGGAGCTTAAATGTATACTTGTTAGAGATACACATTTGCTAATACCCTTTAATGAAATATTCATGTCATTATGTATCTCTGTTTCCCAAACCCATTTGTCTTTTATATCGGTCTTAACATATCTTATCCCTTAAGCATATATTAGACTTTCTCATACATCATGTGTTCACTATATTCTAACTCCGGATAAGCGATACAGTTGCTGGCCAGCAAACACATATGCTAACATATAAACAAATGATTTTTCTTTCCGTTCTCGTGTCCATAAGTTCTGAATTAATTGCTTTCTTAACATGTCTCATACGGCTAAGTATTATATCACCGTCGAAGAACATGACAAAGTAGCAGACATTAACACATCCCGTTAAGTACATAGTGGAAAGTTCAAGGGTAACTTTTAAACCATAAATTGGTCTTATAGGAACTCACATTGCGAGAGATAGGGAAATATTGATCACTCGCTTCCTATATGGTCCTTTAGCACATGTGGTATGACTCACATGTCATAGTGATTATCCTGCTCATATAGATTGTGTCAATTTTATAAATCAAACATCACTATGTGGATCAAAGTACTACTCTTTTGCTTTCTAGCTTTAAGTTACGTACTTATCCAGCTTTATCAAGTGTACGTGATTCTGGGACTATCATGATCGGTATTCAAGTTTTATACCTCATCTTAACTTAATTTGTTAAGCCGGCATTTATGAGTAATACATGGCATTCTCCCACTGATGCCAAACTTATAATGTCTCATCTCATACTTTCACCAAGAAATATGTGGTGAGTATTCATGTGAGTGAACCAATCTCATACTTGATAATACCTTTTAATTATTCGTGTGTAAGTATATAATGTAAAGAAAAATGACTAATGTATAACATGCTTTAAATACTGTAATGTATGTGCAAAACATGAATACTATGTCAAATAGCAAAGCTTATTAATACATCTCCTAGATCATGCGTAAACCTAGAGCTCGAACATGAGCATTAAAAATGTCTCTGGGAATAGGCTTTGTGAAAGGATCAGCCACCATCTTATGTGTGGAGATATACTTTAGTATCACTTCCTTCTTTGCTACAATGTCTCTTACTAAACTATGCTTGATCTCAATGTGCTTTGTTTTTCCATGATACGTTGGATCTTTCATGTAAGCAATGCATGCTTGGTTGTCACAATGAATCACAACAGGTTGCGACGGATTTGAAGTGACATTCAAGCTATTCAGAAAACTCCTTAGCCATACAGCCTCTTGGACCGATGTTGAACATTGATATATCTCGTATTTTACCGGTTTTTATTATAATAAACATATAATTATTTATATTTTAGAGTATATATATTATTATTAGAGTCCAAGTGAGTCATTTTAGGTGCATGGACGAGTTTTGGAGCTTTGGAAGGATCTAGAAGAATTATGGAACAAAATGGCAACTTGAGGAGACAAAAAAAAAAGAAACGAAGAAAAATGGCAAAGACGAAGATTCTCACCAATTCTTTTATGTTAATTCCCTAATTCCAAAATCCGTCCTAGACCCTATAATACTTTTCTACAGCCATTGTTTAGGCTTATGCTTTAATTTAGTTTGAGAAAGTTTTAGGGAGAGAAATTTCTTGAACCCTTTGTGTTTCTCTTTGATATCTTATTGCTTTCAATTATATTGCATGATGTTTTGCTTAGCTATGTCTGAGTAATTCTCTTGTTAGGCTTAAGGTTCTTTGGGTTTAGATGAATAATTGTTAGCCATAAGTCTAAATTAGGTTTAAACCCTTAATTCATCTTCTAGGTTTGTGCTCATTGCTAGTTCATATATTAGCTACCCTTGAACTAGATCATAGGTAGATTATTAGACACAAGAATGTTAATAATTTCTGGAACTAACCTTACGAGAGCAAGTTATCCAGGTGCAAAGAGATTTTTCTTAGAAACTTGTGAACAATTGAATAGGTTCTCATTGCTAGTTTAATTCCTTAGGATTCGCAAAGAGATTTGGTTTGCTAGGAATTAGATTAAGATTGTATTTACAACGAGAGTTGGTTTACTTTACATATTGTTCATGTTCTAGAATTAAGCTCGGTACCTTCTTTAACCGTGAGGTGTCGAACGACACCACTATTGGTGTCGAACGACACTCGACACATTTGGCTACAATTTGAATTCTCCACCTGAAGTTCCCAAGGCCTAACCTTGCTTTTAATTGTCTTAAACCCACACATTATTCTTTGTTCTCTGCAGTAGTTAGTAATTATAAAAACCCACTCATTCTAGTTTTAAAATAAGTGTCTAGTCTTAGTTTGCAATTTATCGGTCTTTGTGGATTCGATCCCTAAGTACTACATCGCTTTAGATGTGCTCTTGCGGTTAAATACAAAGGGTAAACTTTTGTGTATCAAACATGCCATGAGCCTCCACAGTAGACAAGGCTGTACAAGATTGTTTCTTGCTGCTCCAAGTAATAGGTTCATCACTTAACAAGAAAGCATATCCTCAAGTTGACCTACGCTCATCATGGTCGCCAGCCCAATCGGCATATGAGTATCCCGTCAAATGTAGATTACTTCCTTGATAACACAAAGAAAAATCTATCGTTCCACTCAAGTATCTTAGGATTCTTTTTACCGCCATCCAATGTTTCTTTCCGGGGTTGGACTGGTAACGACTTACCAAGCCAACAGCATAACAAATATCTGGTCGGGTGCACATCATTGCGTACATCAAGCTGTCCACAGCAGTAACATATGGGACCTTTTCCATCTCCTTTTTCTCATATGGGGTCTTAGGACACAAACTAAGGCTTAGGCCTTCGCCTTTTGCGATTGGAGCGTCAATGGGATTACATGTGTGCATTTAAAACCTTTCAAGGATTTTACGAATGTATGACTCTTGTGAAAGAGCTAATAATTTCCTTGATCGATCTCGATGCATCTTTACACTGAGCACATACTCGGCCTCTCCCATGTCCTTCATCTCAAAATTAGATGATAACCATTGTTTAATGGTTATAAGGAGCTCCATATCGTTTCCGGCCAAAAGGACATCATCGACATATAGAGATAAAATAACAAAAGATTGTCCAGTACTCTTGACATAGACACAGTGATCTTCATTAATCATCGTAAACTCATAAGATATTATTACTTGATGAAAACGAAAATACCATTGCCTAAAAGATTGTTTTAGGCCATATATAGAACGTTTGAGCTTGCAAACTTTGTTCTCCTGCCCTTTTACAATGAAACCAACAGGTTGTTCCATGTAAATTTCTTCTTCTAGTTCGCCATTAAGAAACGCAGTCTTAAAGTCCATCTGATGTAATTCTAAATCCAACCCCGCAACAATGGATAGAATAAGTCGTATAGAGGCAAACCTCACCACTGGTGAAAAGGTTTCCTCATAATCTATNAGGCAAACCTCACCACAGGTGAAAAAGTTTCCTCACAGTTTATGCCTTCTTGTTGGGTGTATCCTTTTGCCACCAAGCGTGCCTTATATCTATATATGGATCCATTCGCCTTAGATTTGATCTTAAAGACCCGTTTATTTCCGATCGCTCGACGATCTGGCGGAAGATCAACCAAGTCCCAGACATGGTTTACTTTCATAGATTCTAGTTCTTCTCCTATTGCACTGTTTAACTCATTTGATTTTGGGCATGAGAGAGCCTCATGAACAGATCTAGGCTCGAATTCATCATGCAATGCTGATATATCTCATATTTTACCGGTTTTTATTATAATAAATCTATACTTATATATATATTAGAGTCTATAATATTATTATTAGAGTCCAAAATAGTTATTTTAGATGCAAGGACGAGTTTTGGAGCTTTGGAAGGATCTAGAAGAATTATGGAGCAAAATGGAACAAGCTTGAAGAGACAAAAAAGTAAACAAAACAAATTATGGAAATTCAGGAGGAGGTGTCAATCGACACCACGCTTGTTTCGATCGACACCCTACGGAGAATCAGCCAATGTCCATAAATCTCAATACCAAGATTTTTTCCTGATTTTTTATGCTAATTCCTTAAACCTAAAATTTGTCCTGAACCTTATAAATACTTTTCTACAGCCATTGTTTAGGCTAATGCATTATTCTACTTTAGAGAGAGTTTTGGGAGAAGATTTTCTAAAACCCTTCTCATTGAATTTATTGCTTTCATTCAATTATTGCATGATGAATTGCTTGGCTATGTCTGAGTAGTTTATTAGTTAGGTTTAGGGTTCTTAGATTAGGATGATTTTCTGTTTACCTTAAGCTTAATTTATGTACCAATGATTAACTCTTCTCCTAGATGTTCTTATTGCTATATTCATAGATTAGCTACCTTGAGTCTAGATCATAGGGAATTTATTATGCATGAGAGTGCTAATAAATTACTGAACTCAATCTTAAGAGAGCTAGCTATCTTTTCTCAAAGACATTTGGTTTAAAATAGTTAGTGAACAATTAAATCGGTTTGTTAATGCTAGTTTAAATTCCATAGGATTTCTCAGCGAGATTTGGTCTTTCTAAGATTTAAATTAAGTTAGTAAGTCTCAGCGAGAGTTGGATTCATTTGATAGAATTGTACATGTTCTAGAGTTAAGGTTTCTATAAATTTTGTCCGACGGGTGTCGATCGACACCACACAAGTGACGATCGGCACTGCCCGTTTTTAGGTTTAGAAATGATTCTTAATTGAAGTTCCCAAGGCCTAGCATTTGTATTAATTGATTTAAACCTCTCATAATTTACATATTGTCTGCCTTAGTTAGTTTAAATAAAAACCATTATTCTAGCTTTAATTTAGATTTTATATAAATTAGTTTGTTTAGTTATTCGGTCTTCGTGGATTCGATCCTTAAGTACTATAACTAATATTTGGTGTGCATTTGCAGTTAGAAATACATAGAGTAAAACTTTGTGTATCAAGTTTTTGGCGCCGTTGCCGGGGACCAATTAAACTTGCATACTAGTGTATCGAATTCTATGTTTGCTTGTTTTCTTTGGTTTTATTTTATTTTTTTATTTACTAACTAGTTTATTTTTTGTTTTATTTTTGGTGTTTCAAGAAAAAAAATCACAATGGGAGAAAGCAACAACAACAACAATGTTGCCCTTCTTGAGAAGATAAGGAAGCTGCAGGAGGAAATAAGACAGTTGCGCACTAATCCTCAACAAGCTGTCCCCATCGAAGTTTCAGATACTCCACACTCGTTCAACTCAAACCGGGCAGCCATTTGTCCTGCTCGTGTCCTTGGTCAGAACAATGAATTCAGACCTCTGATGATTGCCTTGGTGAAGCAAAATCAGTTCCATGGACAGGAGTGTGAAAATCCAGTGGATCATATCGATGATTATGAACGTATGTGCAACATCATCACCAATGGTGCTCCTAGTGACTACAGCATGTGCATACTCTTTCCCTTCTCACTTACTAATAAGGCGGAGAAGTGGCTCAAGTCTTTACCTCCAACATCTCTTCACACTTGGGCAGAGATTAGAGCAGCCTTTCTTGACCGTTTCTTTACAAAATCTAAGACAATGGCTTTGAAGAATAGGATTACCAGTTTTCAGCAATTGTCCGGTGAGTTCTTTTGTGAAGCATGGGGAAGATTCAAGGAGTACAAAATGGAGCTGCTAGGCCTCTTTTATAATGGTGTAAATTGGGACTACAAGAATGCTCTCAACTCGGCTAGCAATGGTGATTTTATGACACAAACGAAGGATGGTGCCTACAGGTTGATTGAGAATTTGGCTGCGAGCTCTTACAACCGTGGAATGGAGTATGATAGGTCTAAAATGGTGAACAATGTTGAAGCTCAAAGAATCAAAGAACTCCATCAGAAGCTCGACTTCTTGATGAGTGGAAATAAAAAGAGTGTCCGATTTGCTGATGTTGATGCTGTCCACAAGGAAGAGGAAGAGAAGGATGTTGCTTATGCTAGAAAATCTGGCCAACACTTCTACAACAAGCCTTTCTACAACAAGCCTTTCGTTGGATGATATCAAAAGCCAATTGGAGAAGGAAGAAGCTATGGCAACACTTCTTACAACTCTCCACAAGCACAAGATGATGAAACGAAGTCCATGCTCGAGCAACTTCTTGAAGGCCAGCAAAAGATGATTGTAGGATTCAATGGGAAGCTTGACGATCTTTACACTAATCTTAATAGGAAGTACAAGCAGCTGGCTGCACATCAAAAGAAAACGAACCTCCAAGTAGCTCAAATGACCGAGAAAATTTGAAGGCAAGAAGGTCTCCTTCCATCAAAGACGTATCAAAACCCGAAGAAGTTTGTCAACTTTATTACCATGAGAAGCGCAGAGGATGAGGTTGATTTGCTTGAGGCAATGCTTAGGAGTGATGGGGACCAAGAGGAGTTTCTTTGGGTTGAAGATGATGAAATTTCGGCTGCAAAACAGAGCAGTGTCGATCGACACTCACCTAGTGTCGATCGACACCCCTCGGGAAATCACACGATGGACTCTGTTTCAAGATATGGTGTCGATCGACACCAAGGTCAGTGTCGCTCCACACTCCCCAGTATCGACATTCATGCCGTAAAGATGTCGACCCCAGCTCGATCCCAACTCAACAGCACACGTGGAACAGCTCAGAAAGACATGGTGTCGATCGACACCACTGAGGGTGTTGATCGACACCCCCTGCAAAAACAGTATCCGGCGACTCGTTCTCCATCAAATGTCACGGATCGACTTTCTACAGCCCCTGACCTTGACCATAAACTACATGTGCCTGCTCTAGACCCTCCTATGAAGTTTGAGAAGGAAGAAGAGAAGGAAATTGAATCTCGTCGGCAAGCTATCTTATGGAATGTGATCAAAGAGTCTCCTTCGTATAGCTTCATCAAAAATTCACCGGTCATAATGGGATTCATCAAGCAGCTGAGTGTCACTAAGGTCAGCATTGAAGATTGCGTTCAAACAGTTCTCAAGGAGGTTAATGCGATGNTAGGATTGCGTTCAAATATTACTTAAAGATTCCTAAGTTAGTCTTATGAAGATTGCTAAAGAAGCACCCTCTCCGCCCACCCTTAAGAGGCTTGAAAAAATGGATTGTCCGGGCAGATTTGTCTTCGATTGCTCAATCAAAGGTATGATCATGAAGAATGCTTTATGTGATACTGGTGCCACGGTGAATGTGATGTCGCAGGCTGTCGTTTAAAGACTCGGTCTTCCTTGCCAACAAACTTCAATGACACCGATAATCATGGCGGACTCTTCATCGGTGAATGTGACGGGTTTTGTTCCAAATGTGATGCTTCAAATTGGAGATTGTCTAGTGCCTACTGATTTATACATTATGGATATCAATGAGGAGATCAATCGACCATTGATTCTCGGTTCTTCATTCCTTACCACCGTTGGAGCTGTTATGGACTATCCGAACCAACAAGTTTTCTTCTCCAAGATCAACACAAAGGTCTTCTATCACTTTAATCCTAAAGGAGAAACCTCTTGCAAGGCCATTCACCATGATGAGATGCTGAAGTCAGCCCTTCCAGATGCTTCCAAGGCAGTCCCAACCATCCTTAAAGGCACTTTGCACAGCGACAAATCCTCTAAGGCAAAGCATGTTCGCTCTTCAATGCCATTTACTGCAATCAATACTGTCATTCCAAAGGAGTTAAGACACATGGGAGATGATGTTATCAAGGATCGATTGAATGCTACGATGATGCTCTTTCCTCACACCTCTTCATGGCAAATCAAAGGCGGTGTACTCGCAGCGAACGGAAAATTTCAAAGGTTCCTATATGATCCACCATGAGTCATCATCCACACAATAGTCAGGCTAAGGACTAAAAATTAAGCGATTGGTGGGAGGTAACCCACTTGTGAGTTTTCTACTATCTATTCTATTTATTTTAATTATTTTTGGTGTTTTTGAATTTTTAAAATTAATTCGGATTTTCAAAAAATTTGATTTTAATTTTATAAAATCTGCATGAATGTTCTACGATTTTTAGAATTATTTTCATGATTTTTCACATTATATATTATTTAATACGGTTTTTATACTATAAAATAAAATAAAATAAAAATAGTTATTTCAAATAAATCAGATTTTCTGGCCAGTCGCTTTTAGTGTCGCTCGACCATACATTCTGTCGATCGTTACCATTTGTGTCGATCGACACCATCATCAGTGTCGATCAACACCCGACGCAGGAACAAAGGTAAGTGTTTCCGATTTTGGCCTTTTCGATAAATGCTTCTTTCCTCTCTCTCCTCGAGCTTTTTACTCATTGGGGACAGTGTTGTTCAAGTCTGGGGGAGGGAAATACTGATGTATTTTTCTTTATCTTGGTTTATTTGTTATAATTCAAAACAAAAAAAATTATTGAATCGTTTTATCGAGTCAAAATTAGTTTTAAACTATGATCAATGGCTTGGTTTATTGGCTTGTGTCTTTTTCAGCTAAGTGACCATCACTTGTGAGACGAACTCCAGGATAAGACTATTGAAAAATCCAAAGGCCAATTGGTACTTCAAAGACATCCATGCTAAGTTACGAAGAACCAAACGGTTGGAGCTTATTGCACCTCTTCAATGTGAACAATGCACTGGGATTTGATTCTTCCATTCATGCTTGCCAGATTCAATAAGTAAGAGAAAGCATTCAGTACTCTCCCTTTCGAAAAAGTGGACCATACTATTAGAAGCTTTAAGTTCATTTCAAAAAAAAAAAAAAAGTCTCAATATGTCAATGTAAATTTTTATATATAGTATTAGTGTTACTCAAGTCTAGGGGAG
>OVAP01002767.1:0-18449 GCA_900406295.1 Aurinia saxatilis
GGATGGATCTACATCCATGAAGGTCGTATCACACTATTGGGAGGCAAAGGAGTCCGACGAAGTCTGTCTCCACTACATGCAGAGTTTGAGGCCCTTCTGACGGCGATGCAGACGTTACTGGATTTCAATTTACCGAGCTCCGGGTTTCAAACCGATTGTATGGATCTGTTTACAATTATACAAGCACCGCGAGATTGGCCTGCTTTTGATATTTTGTTAGATGCGTTTGATGAGCTTCAAAGGAGGTTCTCTTCCTTCTCACTGACATACATTCGACGGACGACAAACACAAAGGCGGATTGTCTGGCACGCTCGGCACGTATAAGATCTTTAGAATTTGCTTATGTAAACAATATCCCACTTGTGTGGGCGCCCAACTTTGATGGTTTTTAATTTATTAATGTGTGGTTGCTAAAAAAAAATTTAAAAAAATAATCTAGTAAGTCATAGTGTGATTGTGGAGACTTGTGAATTCGATTTTTCATTCCTACTTTGATAAATTGTAGTTGTCAAGGTCTTACTATTTTGTTAAAAAGACAACTTATTACTAGGATTTTTAGTCTAATGGTTTGTACTTGAGGTGTCACTATATCACCGTTTCGGTTCGAGCCCATATTAATACATATTATATACTAATTCAGTTAATCAAACATAGTAATGGAAGTAACACACTAAAATAAAATTATAAACGAATTATTATATACTAATTCACATTTACATTATTTTATACAGAAAATTAATTGCATTTAAACATTATTATTGAACACAACTAATTTAATAGCGGAATATTATTTTTTGAAAATCACGACTTTTCTACGCACCTTTTGGAAGTGCACCTCCTCATTTTTATATGTACATTGTTTGATTCTTTTTTTTTCCTGTAAAAACATGGAGTTACCAAAAGACGTTATTTATAATATTTTAGAATAGGTTGCAAATAGTTCAATTAAAGATTTCGTAATGTGTAGGATGGTAAACAAAGAGATATGTACTTTTTTGAAGTCTCCCTCTATTTTACGAAGTAGTAAACTTAAGATTTATACTTAAAGATTTTGTCTAAGCTATTCTACTGATCGGTTGTGTCTTTTTATCTCGTACATTTTTATTTGTGATTATTGACTCTTTTTTTACGGTTGTGTCTTTTCTTTGTGCATTTTGATTTTTTTTCTTAATATTATGGTTCGATTGTGTCTTTTCGTTTGTGATTATTGTCTTCTTATATTGTCAAACGGTTGTGTTCCTTGTCTTGTACCTTTTTATTTGTGATATTTCGTTAGCGATTCTTTGATAAGTGTATTTTCGTTCATATCATTAGAATATTATAAATGTGTGTCTCTTTTTTTCATTCCATATGTTACAAAAAAAAAACAATAATGAAATTAACATTAATTTATGCAAAAAAAAAAAAACAAATGCAATAATAAGCACTTTGTTTTTCAATATATATCATTTTCATATAGTATGGATTCCTACAATTATTGATTTAACATAAGATTTTTGGAGATCTATTGATAATGCTAAATATTTTTCAAAATTTAAATATAAAAGACTAATGAAAATTCTCAATATCATTTTTGCTGAATTGGATGGTTCACATTATGAGTTTTTCAATGTTACAGTTGTTTATGGCAGTACTGATTCTTTTTTTTTTCTTTCTTTTTGAAAACCATATTGATACTACTTTAACATTACTTCAATCTCTCAATGCGAAAAATCATCCTAAATTAATTTGGTTTTATGTTGTCTTTTTAATATTCATTGGGTGAATCAAAAGTGGCAACCGTTAATTATTAAAACTTCAAGATATTTAAAATTTTTAAAATTATATATATAATATATTAATACATGATATAGATAATGTAAATTATATAGAACCCCGCGTAAGAGGGAATGTAATTTCTAGCACAGTCTAAAAACTTTTAATGAATATAAAAAGCTATGGAAACTGTAGGAGCCAATTATGTCCCACAGTTATCGCCTCTGTACAAAACTATAAACACTTAATTTTTAGTATAGATAAAAATTAACAGAAAAAAATATTTTCTTAAAAAAAAAAAAAACTCATTTATAAAGTAGTATGGGTGTACGCAATCAATTGAAACCCCAACCCCGGAATTAAAAGCTTTGGTCAGCACACATGTGCCAATCTACTGCGCGGTCTATGTGCAGATGAAAAATCAAATATAGCAATAATAGTGCCACACAACTGCACTAACAACATTTAACTGCAAAGACTACACCAACTGAAAATCCATGAGGAAGATCTGAGGAGTGATATGATCGAACGGACCAGATTAAACTTGAGATCCTCCTAAACAAAGGTAATAATTGCATGGGGATACATGGAATTGAATCAATATCCTAAAATCGCGGAGCCAAAATGAGAAAGATTATTACAATTAGCATTTAGCAACTAACTAACACAAAACAGTTATTAAGACAGAAAGAGAATAGGCATGTTTGTCGGGATGAAGACAGAGCAAATCTCAAATCTCCCTTTTTCTCCTTCTTCCTATCACCAAACGCCTCAAAAACTTTGTCTTTCTTTCGTTCTCTCTCATCCTGCAAATCTCCCTCTCCCCTTAATCTCATCCTCTAAGGTACTAATCTCTTTGCTAATTTTGTATTAATTCTCAAATTTAGCATTAACCTCTTCTTTCTTGTAAGCGATTTAACGAACGTAAAGAAAAGAAATCATACTCATACTCTAACACCATTTTGATGATTGTGATTCGTTTTCCTACGCAGACAAATTGAGTGGCTAAGGGAGAGAAGACGGAGATTCTATTTTTGACGTTCTCCGATGGCTTCTTCCCCTGAATCTGCTCCTCCTCCGACAAATTCAAGCTCCTCCTCTCCATCTCCACCGTCTAATTCCAGTTCCAATTCCAATTCAACCTCCCCTTCTCCTCCATCACCGTCTCCCCCTGCTCCTTCTCCTCCTACTCAAGGAAGCTCAACTTCCCCACCTCCTGATTCCACCTCCCCACCAGCTCCACAAGCTCCTTCTCCTCCCAACTCCGCCAATAATCCTCCTCCTTCTCCACCGTCACAAGAAGGAGAAAGAGGAAACAGTGGTGGAAATAATCCTCCACCCTCCCGTGGCTCTCCTCCTGCTCCTCCTTCTAGGAATGGAGATAATGGTGGCAGCAGATCGTCGCCTTCTGCAGACAATGGCGGCTCTCGACCGGAAAACTCTCCACCCAGCGGTAGAGGCGGCAATGATAGTGGTGGAAGCGGAGGAGGAGAAAATAACACGAATGCAGCAATCATTGTAGGTGTATTAGTGGGAGCTGGACTCTTGATGGTCATTCTTATTATTGTGTGTCTTAGGCGAAGAAAGAAGAGAAACGATTCTTTCTACCCTGAATCCATGAAAGGTACGCATATATACACACATATGTTTATATGCAGCCATGTGGTGAGAACATAATAACGAAATAATCTTTCGCTATTTACTTAAAAAAAAAAAAAAAAAATCTTACATTTTTCATATCGTGTTAGGAAATCAATACCAATACTACGGAAACAACAATGCTTCACAAAATTATCCAAATTGGCACCTAAATAACCAAGGCCAAAACCAACAACCTCCTAGTGGTTGGGGAGGCGGACCATCACCACCACCTCCTCCTCCTCCACGGATGCCTACAAGTGGAGAAGATTCCGACTTGTATTCTGGCCCATCACGCCCGGTTTTGCCTCCCCCTTCTCCTACTCTATCCCTCGGATTCAACAAAAGTACTTTTAGTTACCAAGAGCTTGCAAATGCAACGGGAGGATTTGTGGATGCAAACCTTTTGGGGCAGGGAGGATTCGGGTATGTCCATAAAGGTGTGTTGCCTAATGGGAAAGAAGTCGCAGTTAAGAGTTTAAAATCGGGTAGCGGACAAGGAGAAAGAGAGTTTCAAGCTGAGGTTGATATCATTAGCCGTGTACATCATCGATATCTTGTTTCTTTGGTTGGATATTGCATAGCTGATGGACAGAGGATGTTGGTTTATGAGTTTGTTCCTAACAATACTTTGGAATATCACCTTCATGGTTAGAAACTATAAACTTATAACACAGTTTATGTATTCAATCTATTCATTCAAGAAACTTGTAACCTTTGTCATTGTTGTTATTCCAGGAAAAAACCTTCCAGTAATGGATTTCTCTACTAGGATGCGTATCGCGTTAGGTTCTGCAAAAGGACTCGCTTACCTTCATGAGGACTGTAAGTTCAAACATTCACCAATCTTATTCTGAAGCAATGAATGTGGTATAAAATAGAAAAAGTTATGTCTCTAACAAGTGGTTTCTTTTTTTGCCGAGAAAACGATGCAGGCCATCCTCGAATTATTCACCGTGACATTAAGGCTTCAAACATTCTCTTGGACTTCAACTTTGATGCTATGGTATGAAGAATTGTTTACTGCATCCACTTTACTTTTTTTAAGGAAAACCATTGCTAAAGCTGATGAGTTGTGGATTTTGTCATGTCAGGTGGCTGATTTCGGATTGGCTAAGTTAACTACAGATAACAACACTCATGTATCTACTCGTGTGATGGGAACTTTTGGGTGATTGTTTTATATATGATAAGATCCTTTGCGCCATTCAATAATAAGCTCTATGAACTAATCAACTTTTTTTTTTCACATTTGTTTGTAGATATCTAGCTCCAGAATATGCATCAAGTGGTAAATTAACCGAGAAATCCGATGTTTTCTCTTACGGGGTCATGCTATTGGAAATAATTACTGGAAAGAGACCAGTTGACAGCACCATGGACGACACTTTAGTGGATTGGGTATGTATGCATTTTTACGTTTTTTCTCACTCAGCATACTTAGAAGTATTGTGTATGTTTTTGCCTCTGTGGGGGTACTAATGATTTTTATCACAAATATAGGCTCGTCCGATCATGACTCGCGCACTAGAAGATGGTAACTTTGATGCGCTTGCAGACATAAGGCTTGGAGGCAACTACAACCCACAAGAAATGGTTCGTATGGTGACTTGTGCTGCTGCTAGCATTCGGCATTCTGGACGTAAACGCCCAAAGATGAGCCAGGTGGATCAAAATTATTACCCAAAAATTAAATCTTTTGTGCAAAATGCTAAAAATTGTTTTGATTTTCAGATTGTAAGAGCATTAGAAGGCGAAGTGTCCCTGGATGCTTTAAATGAAGGTGTGAAGCCGGGTCAAAGCAACATTTACGGGGCATCGGGAACAAGCTCGGATTATAGTCAGACATCTTACAATGCAGACATGAAGAAATTCAGACAGATAGCTTTGTCGAGCCAAGAGTTCCAAAGCAGTGAAGGGTCATCTAGTAATGAATCTCGTGAGATGGGAACTAAAAGTTCTTCTGCACCTCAATGAAATAATTTTCGAGGGATTTTGGGGTTCTGATGGTAGAGCCATGTAACTTCACCATCGATGGTAGCGCCATGTAAGCTAAAAAGCAATGTCATTATTGTTATGTTTAGATTGTTCCGTATGTGTGATTCTCTCAAAACAGATTCTTATTTTTTTGTTTCATCCCCCGAGATTTGATTCAAATTCTCAAACATGAACCTACAATTGTTTAATATTTGGATTGTTATCTCCAATATTCATAATCGAAGTGACAATCTTTTTGGACTTTGGCCTTGTAATCTTCTTGATTACCTCTTTGGCCTATAATCTTCTTGATTACCTCTTGCTTCTTTCTATGTGACAAGGTAGGTTGAGCATTTAGTTTATGGGGTTACTTTCGGTGCGGTTCTATTCGGGGTTTGGTTCTTCGGTACCTCGACTACAAGTCCCATTTGGTAACTTTTATAAACTTCGATTTGGATTGGGGATAATACCGCTCGGGTTCGGTTCTTTTCGTGTGCAACTGAAGTAACCACAAAACTTTTGGGTTCATTTCGGTTCAGTTACTTTTTTATCCGAAGTACCCGAAAATACCTAAAAGTATCCAAACTAAACGAATTTGTTTTTAAAGGAGAAAACTTTAAATATTCAAATAAATGTACCAAACTATTTATCTTTACATGAATACAACAAAAAAATATCCGAATTAAAATAATTAAAAACATATAAAATTTACCCAAACTAATCGATCCTACTAGGCTAAAACCAATATATATACACATTATTTTATGTTCGGGATTTTTTGGTACACATTCGATTCCTCGGTTTGGTTCGGTTTGATTACGGCTTTGTTTTGTATCAGTCGGTGAAGTCCCATTCGGTTAATTTGCATGATACCAAGCCCAACCAGAATCTGGTTTTTCGGTTCGGTTCTCTGGATTTGGTTTTTTTGCCCAGGCCTATGACAAGGTTGACGATAATCGGAAACTATTTTTTACGTTTTGTTTCTTATTTCAACTATGTCACAGATCACAAAGATAAGACCATCGTTGCCACAATTTTGGAATGCCTAGCTGAATGGGGATTAAAAAAGGTTTTTGTGTCAATATGGATAATGCCACAGCTGATAGCAACAATCTTAGTAAGTTTCAGTCTAAGTTCTCATTGATATCATATGAGTCTTTAGTGATGAATGAGGATTTTCTCCATATGAGATGTGATGGCCATATCATTAACTTGATAGTTTAGGATGGATTGGCTAATGCAGATATAAGTGTGACTGCAGTCCACAACACCATCTCATATGTTAGATCAGGAACAAATATCCAGATGACATTGCAGACTGCATACACACTTATTTCTGACATATGAGATAGCCTGCCATTAGGTGTAAGAATTAGATGGTATTTAATATATTTGATGTGATAAGTGTAGTTAAGTTGAAGGGAGAATTTGATAGGATGGAGTCATAAGATAAGATTTACAATTATCATTTCCTAAAGGTTGAGAATGAAAAGAGAAAAAGGATCGGACCTCCTTCAACGGAAGATCAGCGTCGTTGAGAGACTAGTTAAGTTTCTTAATTTGTTTTATCAATCTACTTTAGTTGTGTCAGCTTCTACAACTTTGAATGCTCATAAGTGTTATGGTCAAATAGTGAACATTGCAGCAAAGTTTAAGACCATCCACATTGGTAGTCTCTCACATGAGTCTCTCAACAAAAAAGATTAATGTATGTATAGCTAAATAATAGTAAAATATTATGAGTCTCTCATGATGAAAAGAGAGAGTGTTGAGAATCTCTCAAATGAGAGACTCTCAACACTCTCTACCTCTTCAATGTGAGAGTCTCACTTAATTAAAAGATCATTTTTATTTGTTTATAGTTTTTGGAGAGACTATGTGAGAGACTCCCATTGTGGATGGTCTTAAGTTTTGCTGCAATGCAACTTCAGAATGGTAAGTTTCTTGTCTCACACATACTAGTTCATTAATCTTTACAAACAATCCATAACATTATGTTTGTTGTATTCGTTTGTTCATTTGCGGAGTTTGAGAATCCAACAGAAGAAGAATACTAATTGATAATGGCTCTGTGGCAGATTGACACTCTTTGCTAAGCTTCAAGGTAAACTTATCGAGTTATAAATTCAGTTTCTTACTTTCGGATTTTCTTATTACATTATGTAATTTTTAAATTACATTCAACAGGCACAAGCAAAACACTCAAGTCTTGAAGTGTGGAACAATGGTCAAGTTGTCTTTGTCACTCTTTCTCACTCTCTTTCAGACTTAAAGTTTGTAGTTTGTACCATTTGCTTCAAATCAACTCTTGAACTTGATATGAATGCTAGTTTTCTCTTAAATGTCCTGTTTTAGACTTGTTAAGTTGTTATGTTTGGTCTTGAACTCTTGAATGTATGTGTTGGTTTAGACGAAATCAGTTGATTTCGGACTACTTCGGTTTTTAAATCAGTTTCAGATTTTTATTTTTTTATTTTTTTTGTAAAGCAATTTTGGGTTAAAATACCCAGTTTTATCGGATATCCGATTACAATTTCGGATTACGGGTTATACCCGAAATTAATCGAACCTGAGTACACCCGATTTGAAGCTGAACCAAAGCTATGAAATACCTGAAAAAACCCCAAACCGAACCCGAACGGGTATCCGAGCGCCTACTCCTAGTTATAACGTTAAAAAAGATTTTTTGAGTCTAAAATCCCAAAAATCTAAACCTTAAAATCTTAAATCTTAAACTCAGATAATTATTACACATTAAAGCCTAACTTGGTAAGGCTTAAGCCGTATACCCTAAACCATGGATCCCTACCTTAACCTAAATCCTAAAAATGGTATTTTTGAAAATATGGAATTTATATTTTTTGAACAAATTACCCAAAAGTGATAGTTTTGTCAATTTCCCTTTTACTATTTTTACAATATTAATAAAATAACTAACGGTATCAGTTGATTTAGTATACAGCCTGGGTAAAATATCCGGTCTGAATTACCAAACCCAAACATATAAAATACTCAAACGGGTGCTAAACTCCAGTATCCGAAAAACCGAACCCGAACCGAATCAATAATCAATCGGGTACCCGAAAATACCCAAAATAAAATTATATACATATAGTATTAACTATATTTAAAATTAATATAATTAATTATCCAAAATTACACTTACAAATACGAAGATATCAGTTGTTTTTATACCAGAATAATTAAAATATCTAAAATAACCAAAATAAATGAATTTCTTAGCTATATTTTTAAAAAATTAACTAAATTTATTCAGATTTATCATATTTTTATTTTATTTTATTTCGGGTATCCGAACCTGAACCGAACCCAAATGCTACTGAACCGAACCCAACCCGAACCTATAAAATACCCGAACGGGTGCTATACCACTTTACCGATATACCCGAAAACCCGAAAAACCCAAACGAACCCGAACGGGTATCCGAACGTCCACCCCTAGTATACAATGTAAAATGGGTATACAATCAAGAGTTAAAATATTAAAATGAGTGAACTAATTAGTTGGAGTAGAAAAATGGTCATTACAAAAGTTTATGTATTAAAAAGCTAATCATAATTTTGTTGTTGTATTTGTATGGGATTTTTCCAACAAAAAAAGAAGAGATAGAATACATTTTTTGGTAGGGCTTGATCTCTCTCTCTCTCTCTCTCTCTCTCTCTCTCTCTCTCTCTACTTTTTTTCCCTTGCCTCTTTCTACTTTCCCGTTGAGAGCTCCGCTGCTAATTTTATATCCGGCAATGAGTGGCTCCCACTGTTAAGCTTCATGGAAGAAACGATACCAATCACGCCTCGACCTCCAGTATTGTACCGAAACTAGGGAATCACCTTCAGACATCTCGCAGCCGTCCTCAAAAACTGCAAAACCCCGAGATGTGAAACCAAAGGATCTCAGCCTCCACAGCCCACCAATCCTAGCCGCGGTAGTCACACTCGAGCCGCGCCGTTGACCATCAATCTAGGGCCACCGTGGAACCACCTTGAATGAGATGAAGAGACTATGAAGACACCAAGCCTGTTTTAGACAACAAGCGTGGCGTAGTCTAGAACCCGAGCCCTCTAGATGAAACACCGAAGAAGAGATATCGCTTCAATCTAAAGTTACATATTCTCTTATGTGCCAGACCGTAACTGATGTGTAGTGTTTTATGCATGTTTTCACCCACTATTTTCATGTATTTTAACCTCATTTGTCACTCATTTATGTTATTTTGTTGCATATTAATTCACTTTGTACATTTTAGTTTGCATTTAGGACTTTGTCCTGCATTCTTGCATTTGCATTGCATATTTGCATGTTTTAGGTACTTTTGGAGCTAAATAGACATGGAGGATGCTTGGAAGAAGTTTAAGGATCAAATGAATGGGCAAAGGAGCAAAGAATTGGAGCAAATATTGAAGAATCAAGAAGATACACAAAATGGAACTTTTGGTGTATGCAACGAGATCGGGTGCTACACGATCTGGGAGACCCGACCTCATGAGCAACAAATGGCATTTTCCCTATATACCACGAGATCGGGTACTACTTTTTTTGTTGACCTTATCCCTGGGAGACCCGATCTCTCGGGTCATTTTTTTCCTTCCTTTTTATGTTGACCTTATCTTAATTTCCTTTGACCCTTCCTTATCTTATCTTTTAAATTCTTTTAGGCTGTCATTTTGTACTTTTGCATTATCTCTTTGAGAGAAGAACACCCAAAACTCTCTCTTTTGTAAAATTTTGAGACCTAGAGCATTAAGCTTGAAGATATTGATATTTGTGTTTACCAAAACCTTTATCTTGTCTTCTTTATCTTGATTCTGATTTCTTTAATCTTAATCTTTATGGGTTTTGAGGTTATGAGTGAGTAGTCATCTTATTGGTTTGTGGGTTGTGGTAGATTATTGCTTGAATAAGGTAGATCTTGTGATAAAAGGGTTAGTCTACAAGGATTGCTAGATTCTAGTGTTCATTAATGATATCTTCTTAGGAGGGATCATAGAAGAGAGATCTTAGGCTTTATCACACACAAGGTGTTTGATGTAATGCTTGAATGAACTAGATATTTAGCTTTCCTTGGTTTACCTTGGCTTCTTGTTTCATTATAGCTATCTCTTTTTTAGGGATCAAGAGGGTATAGATTCTAGGCTTCATCTCATCTTGTTTGTTGGAATGCTTGAATAACAAAGACTTGTCTTGTGTTGATCATTAAAGCTATCTCTTTTTTAGGAATCAATAGCTTCCACACACACAAGGTGTTTGATGATTTGCTTTACTAAACAAGATTACTTTGAATGCTTTATTTCCTTAAACACTTAGTCATAGCTTATTTATGCTAGTCTCTTATGAGGAATCAATGGAGACTAGTTGCTTGTCATTCTATTCATGGTACCAAGGGATTGGGTCATGATAGGATACTTGATTGAAATAGCTTGTGTTTTGCTTTGTACACCTTACACCTTGGGAAATGGTAAGGTACTTAGTGGTAGATTGGACTCGCTCTTTCACGCTTGATTGTCATTGAATTTGTTATATTGGGAAATAGTCAAGTTTGATAATAGTTAAGATAATGACACCAAAGGATTGGGTCAAGCTACACATAGTAGTCCTTTGCCTATGATGGTGCTCTTTTTGTAATGAATACCCTTTCACAAGGTCTTCTCTATTCGTGCATGATCACTATTACCACTACCTATCGGCCAATATGTCTCTTATTGAGTCTTGTTTGAGTTTTGCTTCGTTTTACTTGTTTGTCTTTTTATTGCTTAATTGCTTAAATTCTTGTTTGATACTTGATTGAACCTACTTTGATCACTTTAGCTTAGTTAAATCGTAATGTACTCAAAGTGTTAGCTCCTTCCTCCGAGTGGATTGATACCTTATAGTATACTACATTTTCTTCGGAGACTTGTAAGGTAGCTATAGGTCTTTGATTTCTAGACCGTAAGAAAGTCTACATCAATAACCAGAGAGAGTCCATATAAAAACCATTTGACAATTAGTGAAGAGACTCAATCTACTTATATATTACTAAGGATCACTTCTAACTTCCGATGTCGGATATAATCCCTAATACCCACAACACCACCACATGTCTCTTTGCCTCTATATTTTTCGTTTTTTCTTTTCTTTATTCGAGTTATGATTCCAGAATTGGTTACCAAGTTTCCGACGAATTCTAGGAGAGGTTTGCTTTGGTTTCTCTGATGATTGATCATAAAGATATGCATATGTCGGTCCCTTGAGGTCAACGGAGCTGCATGTTGTCTATCATCTTCTTCCTTATTGACCTTACCAGACTTTTGCTATGGATCTAGTTCCATTAGCGACGGCGCTTTGCCTTTTTTCCTCCTTGTCTTGCATGCAACCTCTGATGTGGCTTGGTCTTTCCGAAATTTTGATCTGATTGCTGATCCTAAGGTCTAGGGTGATCTTAATGATTCAGTTTCAAAGCCTTGTCTGATTAGATTTAAAGTACCGCTCGAAGTTCATAGACTTCGTTTGCCTTTGGTGGTTTATGGCTTCCGTTTTGACTCGATCTATTGTTGGGTTTTAACAATACCAGGTGACGGCTCCCTTTGTTCCTAGTATCTACATCGGGATTGTCGAGGTGCTTCTTGTATAGTTGGTTGTTTTAAGCTTTATCTTTTACCGTTCTGGAATTTTATAGAGAGGTAAAATTTTCCCACTTTGTTCTATGGAAACAACCCCGTAATAATTTGAAAGGTAGAACTAAGTCATTATAGGAGGAAGACGAATTTTTTTTGCTTTAATTGAGGACTATCAATTTGTATTTGGGTTATGGATTTGAGTGTGTTTGTTTATATATATATATCTTCTTCTTCTCTATATATAAAGTAAGCTTTTCTTTCTTTTGGTGAAGACACCTCATCAGCCATATGTGTGTCACATCATTCCAATATTTGATTTTCATAAAATAATTAATTTAATATATACTTCAAATATTAATTACATCTTTAGTTTCAGTATATTTAATTGCAAAATGAATTTCAAAAGTCATCTATCATATCAATTCTAAAAGGTTAAAAATTGAAAATTAAGTATTTTGATTAATATTCATCTTATGCCTTGAAATGAATATTTATATTGAACTAAAAAATCACACATACTAAAATCAGTTAATCCGATATTCTGATTTATACATTTAGAACCGTTATAAAAATCATTCATTTAAGCATAAAATAATAATAGGGAAGGTAGACAATCTTTAAAACACGAGAAAACCAAATAAAATTTGTAAATAACCACATCTCTTTATCTCCGTCAATTTTCCAACCTCAAAATTCCACTATTAACTTATGTAATTAGAAAGAGAGAAAAGATACCTTGAAACCTCGAACGACATTCTCTTATAACAAAAACATTTCAACGTGTGAAACATATTAGATATTTTACAAAATAAAAATACTAACCATCAATATAAAAAACTTGGCAACCATTTCACAATTCATGGTTATTAAAAAGATACATATTAATTTTAAATAATCTGTTATATTTATAATCATTTGATTGTTTTATATTACAAAAATCATAAATTATTAAATTAATAAAGGTTCATGTTAATCTAAAAAAGTGATTAAAAATCTTAGCAAATTAACATGGGGTAGATATAAATGATAAAAATTTCTACTATATGAAATTTACGGTCATACGATAGTAAATTATAAGGACTACATATCATAAAAAACTTGCTAAGATTATAATATATGCTATAAGTGAGGTAAAAAATTGATATTTATAATAAGGACTACGTATTATAAAAAACTTAAAATAACATGAGAAAAAATGTTCCAAAACTATGCTATAATTACCAAAATATTTGTGTAATATTGTTATCACAAAAAACAAAACAAATGAAAAAAAAAAATTAACACATTCCGCGCGTAGCGCAGATTTACCCCTAGTATATAATATAGTAGGGTTCCCTCTAAAGAAAAGCTCTGAGAGGCTGCCATGTGTTTCTTCTCTAATTTATTTACTAATTTAATGACCTTTAGTGACCATTTAGTGACCATTTAGTTTACCTTACAAAAAGAACAAAATTAAAAGAAAAGCAAATAATAATAAATAACATCATATGTTAAGTTCTTCGTCTTTAAAAATAAATATTTAAAGGTAAAAATTGCATATGTCAGATTTGTTTTCTCTTCCAACGAAATTTTCAAGTCTATCTTCAAGAGAAAAATGCATCGCCGCTAAAAAAAAAAGATATTGCTCATCTTTCTCGATTGTTATTTAGAAAAAAAACTCTATACTATTATACTATGAAGAATATGCATTCACACAAAATTTACAATCACAGTAAAAAAATGATGTAATGATTAAACTATTATACTATGAAATATGCATTCACACAAAATTTACAATCACAATTAAAAAATGATGTAATGGTCAAATTACATCCACAATTAATGTGGACGAGAAAATGTAATTTATACTTAAAATAATAAAGATGTATTTTTATCAAATAAGAGAATTATAACTGTGGAAAATTAAAATCATAGCTCTAATAAAAAAATGTATGAACAATATAAAATATATGTATGATATAGTAACATTTTTTGTAGATTCATATACTATGATGACACATCAATTCTATATCCTTAAATAGCTCAATTATTTATTTTCATGTTTTAAAATCCTTTTCTAAAATTGAAGAGGTTAATCAAAAGAATATGTGAAAATATAAAACTGATTGAAATATTATATATAAGAAAACATTATTATGAAAAAAGTCTTGAAAATTTAACAAAGACCAATAGTAGTTTAGTAACTACATTTTTTTTTTTTTTTGGGTCGACAGCACTCAAACGAGATTAAACTAGTTGGGAAAGCCATGCCGGTGGTACATCACTAACATAGCTAATATCCTGCGAGTAAATCCTGGCACTGCGTGCAAGGGCATCCGCTTTGGTGTTGCAGTTACGAGGTACATATAATAATGAGAAGCTGGAGAAGTCTCTCTTTAGTCTTGTGAAGTCGTCCATGTAGATTGAGAAAGCTGGCCAGTCCGCTGGGAAGATATCATTTGGATGAGTTCATGTGAATCTGTAGCAAAAGAGACTACAAGCCTGTGGTGTTCGATCATGTTGAGCATAGCCCAGAGTAGGGCCTCCACTTATGCGTGAAGGGATGATAAAATGCGCCGAACGTTATGGGCTCCCATAAGAACACCTGCATCTCCATCGTTGTGATACCAACCTATTCCTGAGATATTGTCCGTGGCTGTCCAAGAGCCATCTAAAAAGCAGAAATGAGGGGATCCGTGAATCATAGACTTGTCCTCACGATGGACTGAATTTTTAGCAGCTTCCCATGAGAGAGCTTCCATTTCTGCCAAGTGGACTAACTCTTGAGGATCCCAATCAAAGTTTCTAAAGACTTTGTCATTCCAGGCTTTCCAAATATACCAAAGAGTCCAAGGAAAAGTCTTATCAATCGTTTCTGACGGAAGACACCAGAATAGATAGTCAAAATTGGAAAAAACCGAAGGTCCCGGGAAAAATCCCGGCGGGGTGGACGTTTTCGAAAGAGCCCATGTTTTGCAGTGAGGGTGGGCATTCAAATAATGCATGATTAATGGTTGCGGAATCTGCTCCGCAACGAGGACAAGTACTATCACAAGGAATTTCTCGTCCCCGAAGTCGTGCGGTAACCGACAAACACCCTGTTATGGCCTGCCAGACAAAATGTTTCAACTTGGGTGGACAATGTAGTTTCTAAGAAAAGGCTTGCAGATCTGTGATGTGTGGACCATGAGACTGATCCATGCGTCTTGACGACGGCCCTTTCGATAATAGCTGGTAACCTGATTTAACTGTGTATTTTCCCGATTTTGTATGGTTCCATTCAAGTGTATCTGGCTTAAATGCGAGGCTGATCGGGATACTACGGATAAAAGGAATAACCTCTAGAACCATAATCGCATTTAGAAGATCCATTTTCCACGTGTAAGTGAGAGGATCGACTAAATGATTGACCATCAGGTTGGGATAATAATTTGTCCCTTTACAAACTGCTGGTCTGGGTGAAGGTTCAGGTATCCATGGGTCATTCCAAACAGAAACCGAATTGCCAGACCCGATTCTTATGATCAAGCCAGCTTGAACCAATGAACGAGCCGAGATTATACTTCGCCACCCATATGAGGGGTTTGACACTTTGAGCAAATCTAGGGGGTGTGAATTCCGAAAGTATCGTCCTTAAAAGAGGCGCGCAAATAGAGATGAAGGATAATTAATTAATCTCCATAATTTCTTTGCCAACAATGTCGTATTAAATTCCTCAATATAGTGGAAGCCTAGACCCCCGTCCGCCTTATCCTTACATATCTTATCCCATGAAAGCCAGTGTACTCCACGTTGCCCGTTGGATCCCCACCAATATTTTGCAATAGCACTATTGAGATTGGAAGTAATTGTCTTGGGTAATCGGAAGGATTGCATTGTGTAAGTTGGGACTCCAGTAGCAACCAATTTTGACAACACCTCTTTCCCACCTTTGGAAAGAAGTTGCGAAGACCAACCAGTAACCTGACTTTGGACCCTTTCTTTAACAAAAGCGAAGACCTTGGTTTTTGGTCCGCCCAGACTCTCGGGGAGCCCAAGATATGTGCCCATACCTCCTAACTTTGAAATGCCCAAAACTGCTTGTGTAGCCTCACGCACCGTTGAATCAACCTTGTGGCCAAATTGGACCGATGATTTATCGAAATTAATTTGCTGTCCCGAGACTTGTTCATAATTTTTTAGGAATCCTTAGATAACCGAACATTCCTTGGTAGAGGCCCGACAGAAGAAAAGGCTATCGTCAGCAAAAAGAAGATGTGAAACGGGAGGGCTAGCACGAGCCACCTTTATACATGTAATCTGTTTTTCCCTTTCAAGTTTCCTAATATTTGCGACCAAAGCCTCCGTAAAAGAATGAATAGAAAGGGTGATAAGGGGTCTCCTTGTCGTAACCCCCTTTGGGGAGTGATGCTGCCGTATGGTTGGCCATTAATAAGAACTTGATAGGTGACTGACGTAATACACCCCATTATCCACTGAACCCATAATTGAGAAAACCCCATTTTCAGCAAAAGCCTCTCAATGAAGGTCCATTCCACTCTGTCGAATGCCTTACTCATGTCTATTTTTATAGCCATAAACTTTTCTTTACACGAATTATTGGTCCGCAATGCATGAAACATTTCTTGTGCAAGAAGAATGTTGTCTTAAATTAAACGACCTGAGACAAAGGCCGATTGAGTTTCCGAGATTAAATGGGGAAGAATTGATTTTAGCCGATCGGTAAGCAATTTGGAGATAATTTTGCATCTCACATTGCAAAGACTAATTGGCTTGAACTTCGAAATCCGTGTAGGTCTTTCCGTTTTAGGGATGAGACATATATTAGTCATATTCAATCGCGGATCCAGTTGTCCCACTTGCATAAAACTGTTCACAAGGTGGACTATATCCAACTTGACTGTTGACCACGAAGTTTGATAGAATAAGTCCGTCATACCATCGGGACCAGGTTCCTTCTCAGGATGCATCATAAAAAGAATTTTACGTATTTCTTCCTCTGTTGTTGGGGCCGTAAGAAAATTATTCATATCCCCCATGACGGAGGATGGGACCTCACTAAAAAATTCATCAAAATTCACCGGTGAGGTAGTGGTAAAGATATCATTAAAGTAATTAACGGTCACATTTTCGATATCATTTTCTGAAGTGACCCAAGAACCTGAAGAGGTAGTAAGCCCAATAATGCAATTTCTTGCCCTTCGCTGTTTGGTCTGGGCATGAAAATATTTAGTATTGAGATCTCCCTCTTTTAACCATAAATTTCAGCTTTTTTGTTTCCATTAAAGCTCTTCTTCTTTATAAGCCTCGGTTAGCTGGCGTTTCGCTTCCACAAGATGATCTTGGGAACGTGTGTCATCATTCTGAATCGATTCAACTAACAATTGTAGTTACCATGTTCTCTTCCTATCTTTTTCGATCGGATCTTTCCGCCACTTGGAGATTTTCCGGCGGAAAGCTACGATTTTATCCATAAAGGGAAGATTCTCGGGCTCTAAACCATCATTCCAACCATCCGTAATGATATTATTAAGTTCCGACCATTTAATCCACCGTTTATCAAATCAAATTTTTTTTGTCCCCGAGGGATTTTATCGTCAATCGTGGCTAGAATCGGAAGGTGGTCTGAACCAATCATTGCAAGATAATCGACGAATGAGAAGGAAAAGCGGGTGTGCCAGTCGCCATTGGCCAACGCCCGATCCAATGGGCATCGAATAATCGACTTATGCCGTCGATCCCGCCAGGACCATTGATTGCCCAAAAAAGGAAATTCAAGAAGACCACACGTGTCAATCATCAAATTAAAAGGAGTAAAGGAGGAAGAGGGCCGCAAAGCCCCTCCTTGTTTTTCGTGGTTACCCGTCAATTCATTAAAATCTCCAAATAAAAACCATAGAGCATCACGTGAGACAGTAATGCGGGTTAAATGTTCCCACACTATTCTCTGTATTTTATGACATGATCTCCATAAATAAAGGATAAGAACACCGGTTTGCCTTTGACGGTTGCTTGAATATCAATAATTCTATTATTAGAAAATAAAATTTGAACATCAAAATCATTATTATAAAATAATGCAAGACCGCCACTACATCCGTACGGATCAACCGTGAACAAATTACTAAACCCGAAATGTAATTGAAATTTTTCTAAAAAATTGAAATAATTTTTTGTTTCTGAGAGAAACAAAAAATCCGGCTTGTATCTCCTCCATAGATCCCGAAGATAGCTTATTGTCAATCGGTTACCCAACCCTTGACAGTTCCAGCTCAAGACTCGCATCTATCAACCGAGCTTTTTAGGTGGAACATTATCGAGCAAATCAGTCCCCGCCGTGGATGTTCCAGAACCCTGATGAATAGCCTCACTTACCTTTACTCCGTGCCTTGCCCCCTGTCCTTTTCTCGGCGAAGTCATTGATATACCCTTGTTTTTACCGGTTTTTACACTAATAAAACATATATTTATTTATTTTATCGA
>OVAP01002768.1:0-18447 GCA_900406295.1 Aurinia saxatilis
TGCTCTTCTTTAGTAAAAAAAATCAGGATCTGGATCTTAAGTGGAGATTTACTGTTTGTGATGGGCCTACCAATGGCCTCTTTTAAATTATGGGTTTTATCTCTAAAGTGGGCCCACTAGTTTTTTTTTGGCGTTGACTCTATTTATCTAAAAGACAAGGATTTGGTTTGAAATGAATTCTCCTAGTCTCCAACTATGTCATGTCATGTATTTATTGGTGGGTTTGATGTATATAATTAGGGAGCCTTAAGAGTGTTTAAGAAAACTAGATTTGCTTACTTCCTACGAAATGTATATTAAATTTTAGTTAATAATATATGAAAGCTGCGTAGAGATTGGTTTTGTGAAGTGTTGTTTGTGTAAAGGAGTTAGGTTATCTAATCACAAAGACGCGTTTTGTTAATATTATTGTTACATGGGACCCGTTTCTGAGTATTGAATTTGTGTGGGGACTATTTAACTTCGTGACTCTACTTTTTGTTAAATGTTCTTATTCTTTTTCGCAGGTTCTTGTAAATGCAGACTTGGATTATGATGTCAAGAGATTGCAGAGTAAAAAGGTGCCAGATTCTTGAATTTGACCACTTCTCTCTGTGCTTTAGCTTTCTCTCAAGTGATTTCTTGAACTTGGATTGTGTTTTTTTTTGTGTACAGGACAATGCATCACTGAGATCACAGTTCAGCGAACATTGCATCGAGAACAAGAACTCGAAGAGAATGAAGGTATAAGCACACTAATTTTGAATTCACTCTCTTCCTTTTACCTCGTTGGGTTTGTGAATATACTGAAGAACCCTTGTTGTTGAATCTTTTTTTTTGTCAGGTGGATTCAAAGAATCATAATCAGAATTTGGCGGAAGAGGAGGATCGCAAGGCGGAAGGAAATTTCTTGCTACCGGATTTGAATGTAATGCCGTGTGAGGAAAGCAGTGACCAGTTTTCGCCTTTGGATGTGGAAACAGCACTGTATGGGATGAGGATAATGAGGTGAAGGAAGGAACTCACTTAAACCATGAGAGAAGTGGTTTGAGAATCTGACTGGATCAGAGTGAGCTGGTCTGATCATCTCTGGCTCGGCTTTTTTAATAAAGGTCTTGCCAACGCAGGAGCTCGAAAAGACTACAGTTTTTCTCTGCTTAGAAATTCCTCGAGGAAGTTTTCTCTTGTGGCTGGTTTCTCTATAAAGATCATAAGCAATGTGTAAGATAAAGAAAACGAAGACAAAGAAGATAATTTGTATTGTTTCTTTGTAGCAAGAAGGAAAACTAGTCATTCGTATTGTTTTGTCCATATTAGGCAAAGAGAGGGGTGTTCTTTGATGACTCTTCTATTATAAAAGTTCAAACAAAATATGGTAAACGACTAGACTCTTTTCAAGAAGAAAAACGAAAGCAGAGGAGTACGTTATACAAAACCGAGAAAGAGGCAGTTAAGTTTCAACGAGATTAGCCATGTGCATTTGGCGACAGAGAATCTTACAAACTAAAGAAAATAAGGAAGAATCAATTTAGTGTTATGATGCCTAGTACAATATCCCTTATAAAAATAATGTTTGAGATTTTTTTTTTTTTTTTTTTTCCTNTTTTTTTTATGTAAACTTCTGTAGCCTTTTTTAAAAAAATTGATTTACTTTTAGTGAATAACAAAGTATGTATAATTTAGTGAATAGTTAAGATAATGTGTTTAAAAAATATTTCCATACTTTTAATTAAAAAACTATCAAAAACAAGAAAATAATATATATAAGATAAAGATCCTCAACAAATTTTATTCAAATCAAAAGCATGTTTGGCTCAATTATTTTATATGGTGAATTTGATTATTCATACTCAATTTTACTTTTAAGTGTAGTTGACCTCATCTTATGATATTAAGTTATTTAAGTAATCTATTATATTCTAACGAAAATTGATAAAGAAAAAAAACTATTGACAAAGAGTTGTTATTTGATACACAAAGTTTTATCCTATATATTTCTAACTCCAAGTGCACAGCAATTATAGTACTTAAGGATCGAATCCCACAAAGACCGAAATAAATATGCAACTGGTTAAATTAAATTCTAAAAATGCAAGGAATTTGGTTCTAAGGTTTCCTATTGTAAACTATCACAAAGTATGGTTTGGAGGAGTTTTAAATCTATTAAGAGGCTGCTAGGCTATTGGGAAGTTCAGTTAAGATGAATAACCTACGGCTAGAAATCGATCAGTGTCGATCGACACCTCTCAGGCAAAAAGACATGTTTCAATTAATTCTCAAACGTGAAATCATGCAAGTCTATTGTCCAACTCTCGTTGTGACATTTTAGATATGCATCTAAACTACTCAGTTCTCACTGTGATAACCTATATTAGTTAAGTTCAAGCAACCTAATCTCTTAGTGAAACTATGAACCTAAACTACCACGAAGATCAATTTCAATTGTTCAATTAGCAAGTTATGATCAAGTCTCCTTGAGAAACGACCTACTAGCTCTCTTAAGGTTAATTCCAGGGATTTATCAACACTCTCATGTATGATAAATCACTTGTTTAAGATGGTCAACCCCTAAACAATGCATTAAGAACACCCTAGAGAAGAATTAATCTAAAGAGACATGTAATATGCTGAAACCATAGTTTAAACATCCTAACCTACTAAATCCTAAGCCTAACAAGTGAATTACTCAGACATGGCTAAGGAATTCATCATGCAAATCAATAGAAAGCAAGAAACTGAATAATACTCTATAGAAAATAAAGAGGGTTCAAANATAAGATAACCAAAAAGGGTTTAAGAAATCTCCTTACAAAAACTCTTAAAGATAAATTAAAGTATAAGCCTAAACAATGGCTGTAAATAAGTATTTATAGGGTCTAGGACGGATTTTAGGTTTTGAGAATTATCATAGAAGATTAAGAAAAACTAAGAAATGATTACATAATCAGAAAGGTAAACTAAGAAATTTGCGTTATTTAGGTGGTTACAACTAAAACTCAATTTCTACAATTCCATTTTAGATTTAGACAATAGACTCCTTAAAAACTGAAATATATCAATATATTATATGTCCAAAACTGCCACCATAAAATTCTTATATCGAAACCCAGTAATAAGCCCATGGCCCATAAGGCTTAAACAAAACGGGTTAACCATTAGTTTGACGTAATCAGAAATGACATTCGTGTTGAAGGAAATTTTAATTTCCCCGGAGAACAAATTTGAATACCAAACCACTGGTCCAAACGGGCCTCATTGGGCCTAATTTAATTTATAAATGGGACAGAAAATAAGGATGTGGTTTGATTTCAAAAGAATATAGCGCCTTTACCTTTGTTTTTCTTGAAAGCACAAAGAACAAAAATATCATAACACACAAGTTTTATATTACAAGTTACAACCTAATTACCTAAACTCTGGATAATTACATAATCTTGAGTTAGCAACATAGTATCGTTAAAATTCATCCTGGTGTAAATTAATCCTCACTCACTCGTACAACTAATATTGTTTACAATATCTATTTGAATCTTAAATATTTACAACATGCTTTTTACGTAATTTTAACCGATTCAAAATATGCTTCATATCTACCTAGCTACTATATTGGTTTTCTATTGGTATTAATTCGGTTTAGTCCTCCAACAAGACCAAAATAAACCTATAGTGACCAAAATATATTTGTGGATATCAACATTATGCTATTCAAATCCTAAATGAGAACCAGCTGGAATCTCTTCAAGAATAAGATTATTGCTTATCTTATTTCCGAATTTAGGTATGGAAAATGGCCTAAGATACTCAAATGTGTCTAATTCATAACCAAAAGTAAACAAGCAATGTGGGTGTGGTATGGTGTGGCCAAAGGCAGGAGCATTGAGAATGAAAGAAGAGGAAGAGTGGAAGAGTGGTCCTTATTTCAAAAGAATTGAATATTTATGAAAAATAAATAGTTACATCTCTTTGCTTTTCTCTATTTCTGGTGGTCCACTTTTTCCATAAAGAAACAGTCTAATTTGGGGGGGTTTTAATTTTGAGAAAGTAGAAACCATACCATATGTCTTATTCCTCTTGACTTCTTTACTCTTTTCAATTTGTTTAGCATTTAGATGTTTCTATGAGTACTTCTAGTTACTAATATTTAAAAAAATCAGTAGTTTTTATTTCCTCTTTCTGCATGTATTATTTTGACAAGATTTATGTGGAATAGGCTTCATCACAATCCGTTGTTATTTCGATTATGCGCATACTAGGACTGATTATATAGTTCGATTAGGACTGAGCCGGCCAAAAAGATTAACATGCCCAACAATATTAAAGCAGAACCATTAATATGTTGCATTTAACTTTACGTAAAGTACCTAAATATTGAAAAAGGTGGAATCAAAATATCACTGATGTTGTGATTTCAAATCAAAACTGTTCAATGTTTGGATTCATGCTTGACATTTTAGTAAAAAATAGCCAAAACGTTAACATTTTTATATTTAAAAAAGACTTTCATGGAAATTTTGGTTTTTGTAGTTTTTAGTAGAACTATTTGATTTTGGTATGGAAGAAATACGAGCACTTTATTATCAACTTGCATGTTGTGATGACGTATACTGTTGGGCAATGAATAAAGAGTTAAAAGACCACACCACAAGTAACGAGACTTGACTTTGACAAAGGGTATATATGAGTGTTTTGAGTACGGTTATTTAAAACCCCCATCAAATTATATCAATGCTCTTTGATCAGTAGAGATCTATCTACAAGGTTTTAATGAACATCTCTGTCAATTAGTTACCATCTCCATACCCCACTTTAACTAAGCCCTTTGACCGAAATCCTTTAGGTTCATCCACTGTCGGCAAATCAAATGAGATCTCTATACATTTCATTTCCATTTATTTTTTACACACATTATACAGATTAAGGACTAGTACATATATAGTCGTGGTTAGTAAAACTTAGCCCCGCTCGTTTCTATAGTTGGATACATCACTCGGGAAGTTAAAACCCGAGCTTAAGGAACTCTAGGATCGCCCCCTCGAAAATCATGAATATACATTGGCTGTTCCATATGAGAAGATTTTTCTAAATGGTTAAAGTTGATGATATTGATGAATTTGTGCTTGATTGGAGTGATTAGACTGTACTTAGCATGAATCAATCCAAAGTTAACTTGATCTTCTAATCTAATATATATGCTTATTCCCTCTTGAGCATCCTAGTATATATATCATAAGCTCGGATTGTCTTAGAGACAGAATATTTTTCACAGCAATAAAGTCATGCATTAGATCGATAATTCAACTTGGAATATGTCCAATAAAATCTCAAGTAGCCAGATTTCTATAATGTATCAAAAACTAATAATAAATAAATAAAATATACAAATTTGTCTGTAATGTTTGGTAGCATACTATCATCCACAGCATTCACTGTTGCATAGTGAGTAAAATAGTATGTCACAGAAAGCATAGTTATTATTGCCGGCTTTTGTTTTGTTTTTTTGTTATTCTTGAAGCTAAATAAAATACTATTTTACTTTGTGAATTAGTAACCGAATATAATGTTTTTATATTTCCGTAATGCCATGTGAGAAATTTTATGGATCGATGTGTGCAGCTTTAAAGAAAGGGAAAAGAGAGGATCAGATCAAAAGGTTGTGAAAATGACACCATTACAAAGAGCAAAAAGACTTATAGGCATCCAAAGCCAAGACATAGCATTTTATTGTTTAGTCATTGACCTTATCATTCCCGTATTACATTCCTCTTATTGATAATTGAAAGGTACAGCATGAATGAACTTAGTTTGCTAACATATATGTAGAGTGAAAGAATGTGAAGTTGATTCTTGGTAGAAAAAAAATAGTACAGAAAGTTAAGCGAGGAGTTAAGGGTTTCGTCATGAGCGAATATGAGATAAAATGGCTCTTAGATCAATTTACTATCATGTTTATGATCTAGAGTGGATAACCAACAGTCGATTTATGATAGAATAAGATAGCAAGTTTAAGAATCCAAAAATTCTCGGGCACTAAATTTTTTTAATTGAAAGAAAGAGAAAATTTTAAAATACTTGCTAATTATCCGATTCGTATTCAGACTTAAACGTCTCTAACCATCACAGTCTAAAAAAATTTTTTTTGTAAAATCAGAAATCAAAATATTAGAGAACGAATTTGGATTACAAATTTAAAATTTATGAGAAGATACTCAAAATCGTTCTCTATATACTCAAGATTATTTAATAAAATCCTCTCATGTAACAAAAAAAAAAAAGAAAAACTGAAATTTTTGAACAAACTACAAAGCATGGTTTATCATTACATAAGTATGGTTTTCTCTACGTTTCAATTCTGATTCAAGGTCGGCTCTGAATATATTCAAAATCTTTTTGACTTTTACAATTACGAAAGAACAAAAACAATTGAGATTTCAACAAACCACAAAGCATGGTTTTTTTTCTTTGGCCAACCACACATTACAACATCTTTTTTTTTTTTTTGTAATTTCACTAAAGCAATCCCACAACAAAGCATGGTTTATCATTAAGAAGTCTGATTTTCTCTGGTCAATTAAAAACGTATACCACTTTGATGAATGTAAAGACTTTTTGTCAGATATAACGATAGATATTAAAAAATCTTTCATGAAAATGTTTATNGTAATTTCACTAAAGCAATCCCACAACAAAGCATGGTTTATCATTAAGAACTCTGATTTTCTCTGGTCAATTAAAAACGTATACCACTTTGATGAATGTAAAGACTTTTTGTCAGATATAACGATAGATATTAAAAAATCTTTCATGAAAATGTTTATTGTCAGAAGGCGAAAATGATTTAACCTTAAAGAAATAAAAAGAGTTTCTTTTAATTTTTGTTGTGAGAAGAGTCTATAGGCAGGGGACCATTTAGAGATAGGTTTAAACACAGTTGGCTATTTAAACATCACCACAAAACTGTACCCCACGCGCTTATTGGTCCCCTCCCCCCAAAAAAAAAAAAAAAACTATATACATTTTTCCTCTTTTAAATTCATTTCTTATAAAACATTTCTTACATATATTGTTGATTTATTTATAATTACAATGTTTTGTGTTGCTTTTTTAGAGGTTAAATCCGTCAATCGCTATAATTAAGCCGGCGGCTGTCAGCCTAAGTCTGAAAAAAAATCTAGGACTGGTCCCCACGTTTAATTTATTTTTGTCGTATCTATAAATTTTTCTTTAATTTATTAGTTTCGACTTTATTAAAAAATACTCTTTTACTTTTTTAAAAAAAATTTGGGATTGCATCAATCCAAATGTACGGTTGGGATTCTCTTATCCGAGACGCATGCTATAGCTTTGAGGAGGGGACCATGTAGTGGTCCAAACAACGTCGTGTTGACGCGTGTCCTTTGGTTTTTGGCCCGCGAGTGACGACGTGATTTATGGTCCCCTCCTTTCTCTGCATTTTTTCGCCCACCGGCTATTTCCGGTTCCACTGCTTTATGCTATAACGGGTTTCTTTAACGATAATAATAATTATGTTTGTTTCTCTAATTTTCATTCCAACAGATGTGGCCTATACTATAATAACCCTAGGTCGCCTGAATATAGAAGCGGATAAACTAGCCAAACATGCTAGAATCTGTAACCCATGTAATAAACTAAGATGGTTGTNTAGGTCGGCTGAATATAGAAGCGGATAAACTAGCCAAACATGATAGAATCTGTAACCCATGTAATAAACTAAGATGGTTGTAAAATTTGAACGGAACAGATTGTAAAGCATGTTACAATTAATAGAAACAGTTGACAAAAAAAAAAAAAAAAAACCCTAGGTCGCAACAAATATGGTCAAAATCTATTTATCTAACTAAAATAAAAATAAATTGTATTTTGTTGGCAACCTTTTTCTTTTAAGATGTTTGAGTTGTTTAGATTACCTGTAAAAGACACTAGATGTTAGATGGTGACCATAAGTATTAGTACACACAAAGGCAGATTGGCTATCACATTCGGCACAAAATAAATTATTAGAATTTAATTATGTAAATAATCATCGATTTTTTGTGTGCATCAAATCTTTTTTAATTATTATCATTTATTAATGTGGTTTTAAAAACAAAAAATATTGATTTTAAAATAACATTAATATATTTCATTGGTGGATAACAAAATGTACTCAATTAGATTCGAGTGCAAATATAATGACGATATTAACATAAACAAATTGTTAGAATACAAATTTTTATCGAATTAAATCAGTTTTATATAATATTTTTAAATATGTGTTCTTTATCATTTTATTTCGTGAAAGATAAAATTAAACTATATGTATTAATAGAAGTTGATTCTAGATTATCAAGATTAAAAAATGTGATGTTGCTAAATAAGATATGGATGATTAATTGTATTTGAATTATTTTGGTAATACTTAGATTTATTTTCTGTTTTGTTTTGTTTTGTTTTTTCATGCTAGATTTCTTCTCGGACATTAGTGAATGCGCAGTTGAAAATAAAGTTTTGTATTATACTAGAGAAAAAAATAATTTAAACAAAAAAAGTTACAATATCTGCAACATTTGTCATATTTTAACAAAAAGCAATTGATTTTTATTTACATTGTTTAGGTTGTGACGCTCCTTGGAGTGACGTGGAAAGCACGCTCCAACATTTACGGGGTTTGGGCTACCTATGTCGTCGCTTTAGCTTTGTGATAGCTTATTATATATATATATATATATATATATTTTATTTTTTTTAAAAAGCTATTATATTTGTTAGTTTTTCTGTCATTATCCTTTTGTATCCAAAGAACTTATTAAAAACCTAAGTATGAGTAATTGACAAAAAAAAAAAACACCTAAGTTTGAGTCATATTCAGTGGTAGAATATTCAGTGGATCATTGAGTATATATCAATATTTAAACCCTTGAGAGTATAATACAAATAAAATCAATAGAAAGACTTAAAAAACATGGCTGTAGAAACAAAATCTAGTGATAAAATCTCTTACAAATAAAATAGAGCCAAAATAAAGGGCAGATGGAAGATTCAAATGAAATGGTCAAAACAAAAGAAGGAGATCGGCCAAAAAATTCTTTTATGTTATTGAATTAGTGATTTTTTAAAAAATACGATCAAATTTATTATTATTTAAAATGTTTTCAACATTTAATTTTTTCGTGTTTTTAAAATATTTTTGAGGATTTTTTTAATTTAAAATATGAAAACTCAAATCACATGACAAGAATTTTATAAAAAAAAATTAAATCATCCAACAAATTCATTACACCTCAGATCATTCAAATTNTAAAATATTTTTGAGGATTTTTTTAATTTAAAATATGAAAACTCAAATCACATGACAAGAATTTTATTAAAAAAAATTAAATCATCCAACAAATTCATTACACCTCAGATCATTCAAATTCTTATTCGTTGAATACACCCCCTTTAGTTTTAGAAAGTTGTGAAAACTATGGTTGAATATGCATGCATGTGATGTGAATAGAAAAGTCTGTGTATAATTTTAGTTTTGTTATTTTTGACCTGCTACATGAACATTGATTTTTAAGCCTTATGAGAGTTTTTATGTATGATTATGGTCACGCGGGTCGTGCATGTTTCACAACCATAGTATCACACACGTGTGGTTAGAGACAACCTCGGCTTTTTTGGTTGAGTAAGGTAGTAGACATGTGGCTCGACCTTTATAACTACTTTGAATATTAAATAAATTGATTTATGGAATGATTGGATCATTAGTGGACACATTTCAATATATTGTTTCTTGAAATGATGTTAATATCAAGCTGAAAAGAAGATTTTAGTAATATATATTTGTGCATGTAGCGATTAAAAGTACTTTATAGATTCAGAAAATATCCCCAACACAATCTTTGTTGAAGATTTATGTATTTTCTTAAAATATATTTTCTGAGTTAGGTGATCTTAAAAATTCATATTCCACCCAAAAAGGAGAAACAATCTTAGTATTTTACTTCAAAATATATCGTTTGAGGTTTTGGAGCCAAAATAGATTTATATGTGTATACTTAGAAATAGACGATTTTCTTTTTTTTGATAATTAGGATTATATGAGATTTTGGACTAAAATCCAACTAATTTTCAGAGAACAATACCAACGATTAGTCCGGTCTAAAATCTTCTATAAGACTTAAATCATGATCTCATATTCATCTAGTTAAGTTGTAATAATTTAGTTTTTGATGAGATTCGAACTCATGAATGATAAATCCATATATATTTCGTTCCAAATCAATGCCTAGATAATATGATGTATATGAATTGTTTTTATTTTTACAGCGATCTCATTCGTGGTTGTTGTTCACTCATCGCTATCTCGAATGTTAAACAAAACGAGTAAAGAATTATAAATTAATAGTTACGTGAAGGCGTGAAGCAAAAACATTAGTGTGTAAACACAATTAGCTTATTTGTTTCCTAGCATCATCATATCCTGGTCCGGTAGGCAGTGAAAATCTGAGCGTGAGAGAGACGCGCTTTAGATACGTTGCGTCTTAAAACAAAACACGTAGCAACTCTTTTCTCAAAAGGAAATAACATTTAATATTCTCAGCAATAAATAAATTAAAAACAACAACGACCTTGCTTAGCCGTCCGATCTCAATGAGTCCAGTCGCCACTAAGCAACGAACGACTCAGATTATTTCATGACGACGACCTACTTTGTTTTATTATTATTATTTTGTCGTGACCTAATCTTCTAATTGTTCATTAGTCACACTAGTTTATTCATATTTTTAAACTTTAGTCTCTATGTGGACCTCAGTGATTGGAAAACATATTTTTTTTTGTAAGGAGACAAAACATTTTTGTCAACTATAACTAAAAATTATTTTTAAAACGCAACGTTTTGTATAATAACTTTATAGCTTAATTTTTTCCTGAAATATTAAAAGGTTAAATTTTCATGTCGGGAATTTGTATTTTTATCCCACAATATAAAACAGCTAAAAATTTGATTATTTTTTAATTTATCTAGGGCTTTTCCTTCAATAATTAGTTTATCACATACCATTTCTGATCTTCTAAATAAAAAACAATTATGCAACTAGTTAAATGATATCATTTGTGGAATAACTTTCAACAGATCTGCTACATACTTTTCTTTTTTATTTTTTTCACAATTTAACGTATTAAATTGAGTTCGAAACTTAGACGGTGATAAAGTGACAAAACTACCACAAATTGCTAGATTTCAAGTTCTGATAACTTTTTTTAACTAGTTTGTTAACCAGGATTTTGAAGATGTAATTGTAGTAGAAAAAAAAATCACTAGCATTCCAAACTTATATTTTTTAATATTTTTTCTATATTTGCTAAGGTATACACAAATTTCAATAATATAATAATGACTGTGAAAAAAAGAAAGAATAAATATGGGAATAAATGGTGTTCTCTCGATCTCTCAGCTCTGTACAAGTCTGCACACACCTCACATATATACACACACTCAGATATAGATACACAGAAGCATTAAATAAATATAATATAAAGAAAAAGAAACTTTTGGGTGTGGATTGATAAAAAAGAAACATATGAAAGAATCGTAATAGAAGAAGAAGAAGCAGAGATTCATCTTCCCTCTTTCCCTCTCACAAACAGGAAAAAAACTCCAAAATCAAAATTTCAAAAAAAGCATCAAAACGATGGCGTTTCATCACAACCATCTCTCACAAGACCTCTCTTTCAATCATTTCACCGACCAACACCAACCTCCTCCTCCTCCTCCGCCGCAACAACCTCCTCCGCAACCGCAACAGCAACATTTTCAGGAAGCTCCTCCTCCTAACTGGCTCAACACAGCTCTCCTCCGCTCCGATAACAACTTCCTCAACCTCCACACAGCCACCGCCAACACAACCGCCGCGAGTAGCTCCGATTCTCCTTCCTCCGCCGCCGCTAATCAGTGGCTCCCCCGCTCCTCCTCCTCCTTTCTCCAACGAACCGGAAGCACCAACAACAACAACAACAATTCTAATTCCGTCGACGTCATCGACGATGTCACCGGAGGTGCTGAGACGACGATGATCGGCGGTGAGATGAAGACCGGAGAGAATAAACACCACGACGGAGGTGCGGCGGAGGGAGTCGTGAGCTGGCAGAATGCGAGACACAAGGCGGAGATCCTCTCGCATCCTCTCTACGAGCAGCTTTTGTCGGCGCACGTCGCTTGCCTGAGAATCGCCACGCCCGTTGATCAGTTACCGAGGATCGATGCTCAGCTTGCTCAGTCGCAGCACGTCGTGGCTAAATACTCCGCTTTAGGCGCCGGTCAAGGACTCGTCGGTGATGATAAGGAGCTTGACCAGTTCATGGTAATCCAAAATTTAATATAAATTATTTAGTTTAATGATTTTTTAATTAAGACTATAGTTTATACAAAGTTTAATGATTAGCGCAAAATCTTGGTTTGGTTTATGGGGATTATACAATGGTGGAAAGCTTCAAAATCCCTAAAAAAATTACATTATCTTAGAAAATAGTGGGGACCAGACCAGAGATGATATAATAATGGTGAAAGGTTAAAGAACAAGAAATCATAGTTACAGAGACATTCATCTGGAATTTATGTGTCTTGTAGTAGACAAAGGTACATTTAGGTGGTGTCAAAGACAACAAGTTTGGCAGTTTCATATTATGTACCATTTTAAGATTTATATCTTGTCTGTTATGTTCTTTATGGTGTTTTTGATCTGTGCAATTCATTGTTTTTTGTGGTGTAATACAGACGCATTATGTGCTGCTTCTGTGTTCTTTCAAAGAGCAATTGCAACAGCACGTTCGTGTTCATGCCATGGAAGCTGTGATGGCTTGTTGGGAGATTGAGCAGTCTCTTCAAAGCTTAACAGGTGACAATTTTTGTTCCATCAGATTAGATATTGTAGCAAAGTAATGTGGTACAAGAAAGACCAAATACATAAATCATTTGACAAAGATGAACTCCTTTTGCTTCGTTATGGTGTTATTGGGCCGTTACTAAAATGATGTGTTTGTTGGTGGGACAGGAGTGTCTCCCGGTGAAGGAATGGGAGCAACGATGTCGGATGATGAAGATGAACAAGTAGAGAGCGATGCAAACTTGTTTGATGGGAGCTTAGATGTGTTGGGGTTTGGTCCTTTGATTCCTACTGAGAGCGAAAGATCCTTGATGGAACGAGTTAGACAAGAGCTCAAACATGAACTTAAACAGGTATAATACTAATAGTCCTTACATATATTTTTAGTCATGCCCACAATCAAATTCTGCACTTCTGATCACGCATCATTGTCTTTGAACTTATAAAGCACTTGTTATCTTCTGAATCAAGCAGTATATGGATTGATAAAACTATTAACAACGGAATGATTTTAGTTTTACATGAATGGTCTTAACAATGTCGAAGCTTCTGTTTGGTGAAATAGGGATACAAGGAGAAAATAGTAGACATAAGAGAGGAGATATTGAGGAAGAGAAGAGCTGGGAAATTACCAGGAGACACCACCTCTGTTCTCAAAGCATGGTGGCAATCTCATTCCAAATGGCCTTACCCTACAGTGAGTTCTCTCTCTCTTACTCATCCCCCAACCTCTTTCTAGCTTCTTACATTTCACTGACACTCCAAGCAACGAATATATGAATTTTCAGGAAGAAGACAAAGCGAGGTTGGTGCAGGAGACAGGTTTGCAGCTAAAGCAGATAAACAATTGGTTCATCAATCAGAGAAAGAGAAACTGGCACAGCAACCCATCTTCTTCCACTGTCTTGAAGAACAAACGCAAAAGGTATACTATATACTACACTTTATCTTCTCTTTAAAGACAAACCAAAACTTTATCGATTCCCACTTGAGTCTGAAACTTTGTTTTGGATAAAAGCAATGCAGGTGACAATAGCGGAAGAGAGCAGCGATTCACGTAGAAAGAAGCAATATATGAAGTGAAGATGGGGATTCAAAGCAGGGTTTAGGGGTTATAAGTTGGGAAATTGGGAGAATTTGGTTATACAGAGAGGAGGAGACAGTATTAGAAAAGTAACTTTTTGTGCAATTACGTAGTACGTAGTTTGGTTATGTGATGCCATATATTTATTAAGTAGTACACAACCCAAAAAAAAGAAGAAGGAGATTCAGGCTTTTGTTTACTGTGTTTCTTTTAATGTGTCTGCTTATCTGCTTGAGTTTTGTTATGAACCATCAGATAAAGATAAACATAATCATAATATCTTGTGAATAACATAGTGAGAGGGAGAGCATTGGGGGATGCACAGTTTCTATCATTTTATTTCTTTCTTAATTAGCAGAAAGAAGTGTGTTGTGGTTGCATTGCACGTTTTGCATTTCTGTTATCTTTCACAGACAAAAAAGTCTTGTAACTCTTTCACCAAACAATGTTTCTACATTGTTAGATCCTTCATGTATAACCGAAATTCAGTTTCCTGGACTCCAAATAGTTCAATCCATATACTACTACTACTACTTAATTCAGAAGATATATAAAACTTTAGAGAATTCAGAAACGATGACATATTCATGTATATTAGCGTACTTTACCTTAATTAACAAACCATCTACTCTAAGCTAAGTTTGTCTCTGGTTAATAAAAAAAATGTGAACACTTGGTATTTACGGATTATATATCCTCTATGCCACCACAACACTATAATGTACGGGGTTACGCACTTGTGTATCCTATACTCGACCATGGTTATTCCGAGAGCCTTCATACTATTTTGGTAGTTGTATTGCACCGAGCCATCTCAATTTCATGATGGTGAAGCCGCACACACCAGAATGAAAAAAACCATGTTACATGGAATTAAAGCTTTGTAAAGCAATAATACTTATAGCTTGTGTCACTAGGCCAGTATATATGCTATGCGAATGTATTTATGGGGATAATGTGCTGATACGCAGAGTGATTGGAATATAATTGACAAGTTAAAAGTCATATTTGGATCGGCGCTTTCTTGGACCAAATTGGTTTCTTCCCAAATTTTCTTTCGGATAATGATTCTTGGTTGAGATAATATAGACTTCTAAATGGGATGTTTAATTGGTTGTACTTGTATTCTTTAATGCATGAGCCACGAGAAGTCTACTAAGATGCGGCATGGTCCAAGGCATATTTCTCACCGTTAAAAGCGATATGATAATGAAGACCTATTGATGTTCTGATTGTGGTACATACGAAGTTGGAGTTTTGTTTAAAGCATGTGTAGTTCGTAAAAAAATTTCATCAGTGTACCGGAGAGACAAATAACACAAAGCAAGCGTTTTCAAAATCTTCCACCAAATTCGAGTATTGAGCTATGGACAGTAATTACTACGTAGGAGCTATAGTGAATGGTAGTGAATATAGCAAACTGTCGATGTATATTACGGACTAAACCAATTGGTCATGAGCGAACTATATACATGCACATTGATCGTTAGGTTCATTATGCTAATCAAAATCAGCTCATTTCAACAACACACATTCGAGTTTTTTTTAAGCATATATTTGTCCGTATTGGGGCGTTTGTAATCTACACAACTAAAAATATTATGAATGTATAGACAAGCACACATATATATGAGATAAGTACAAGTATATATACAGGATAAACATGTATTCGTTAGCGATAAGCATGCCTGCACCTATGTAAATATATCATCTTGTTATATCTACCCCTAATTAAACGTTTTTTGTTGTTGTAATAAAGTAATTAAAATACGAAGTTATCAAAATCCCCTTGTGTATGTATGTTTTTTGTATTAACATAAACACCACGACCAAATAAAAATTACACAAAAGTCCCCCAAACAAAAAACATATCAAACTTTAATAACAACCGGAGCTACAAACCTCTCCGGCGAAGGTTCCTTATCTCCGCCGTCATCAAAATTAAGACTGTAACTTCTGATATCATAAGCAAAATCCACATCTCTCTTCACCTTCTTCTTACCGTTACTACTAAAACTCCTTATAAAGTTTTTCCACTTGGGCCCCGCTATTTTCTCAGAAAACTCCTTTAGACCCTTCAACTTCTTAAACCACCACTTCTCCCCTCTCTCCTCCTCCTGCAAATTACCTCCTCCTCTTAGCCACCATCTTGTTACGCAGAATTTACGGAAATACCCACACCCACAAAACGTCGGCGTTTCTTCGTAAATACTCTCGGAGAGAAGATTCTCTTGATCTGTAGCCATATGATATGAGAGAAGAGTGTTTTTTTGTGATTAGTATTAGTAACAGCAAAAATTATTACTAAGAGAGAGATATTTATATACGGGAATTGAATGAGATTGTGCCACGTGGCGTGTCGACCGTTGGATGAGTTAGGTGATTAGGGAGTTTTATTGGACTGTTATATATTAAAGCGTGACAGTGATGTTAGAGGAGAGAAGATTTCGCTGGCTTAATCATGGTAGACAGCTGTGAAGGCGGGAGCGAAACGGTTGCTTTTATTTTATTTTTGTCTTTAACGATAATTATGAATTTGGTTTTATTATTATCAAGTTATTTTATAAGTTTGTGAATAATAAAATATATATATATATATATATATATAATTTAAGATTGCGTTATCTGAAAAGTGAAAGTGACTGAAATTATTATTTGGAGTGAGATAATATNGAAAGTGACTGAAATTATTATTTGGAGTGAGATAATATTAGTGTGTATGTATTAAGATGATTTGCGTTAAAGCTAAATATTTGGTTATGTTGAGATGTTAACAAAAAATTAGCAAATCTAAAAAAAATATGATATGCATATATGATATTGAGTGTAATCTTTATAGGATTTATAGTTTTAAATAGGGTCAAATTAATCGAACCGAAATTAAAGCAAACTGAAGTTTTTAAGCAAACCGTTCGGTTCAGTATTTTCTCGAAGAAATTTAATTTTTCATTTTTTTTGAATTTTGACATACAACACTAAATTACTAAATCTACAATAGTACAATTAATCATATTTAGGCTTTTCTTAAATCTTTAACATAATTAGTAAAGGTTAATAACCTAATACATATTATTAGAATAACTTATACATTTGATTTTTAATTTTATTTTTAATAGTTTTGTGTTTAGTCTGAATTCTTATTTTAAATAATTTTTTTTGTTTATTCTTACTATGATTTAGGAGTTTAATTTCAAGTTACATGGAATACTTTTAAAAAATGAACTAAAACTAATCCGAAATGAACCGAACTTAATTAAACCAAAACCGAAATGAACCGAATCAAACTAAACCGAACCAAACCGAACTAATTTTGGTTTGAATTTGGTTGATGTTTTATTAGAACCGAATAACCCAAACCGAACCGAACTCCGAATTAAACCGAAATACCCACCCTTAGTTTTAAATATAGACGATTTACAAAATTTATGTTTTTGTGTTCTTAATAATTTATGAAATATGAGATATGAAGGTAAACTCATGATCCTTTCACCCTGAAAAAACATATTTAGTCAATTTTTGCTATAAGATCCTTTTCCGGAAAACAAAAATTCTATGAAAGAATGAACTGCTAAAATAGTTATAGATTGGTGTTTAAAATCATCTTTACCATACATAACAAATCCTTTCGATTTATTTGATTTTTGGTGCACTAAAGATTGATATCTAAAACTTTTTTCGTTTAAATAACTAGATTTTGAAGTATTTGGGTCGATGAAATAACTCAATTATCTTCACTCAAATAATACGTCACTCCAACTACATTACGATTTAATTCAAATCTTAAGCCTGTCTTATATTGGTTGACATCTAGGAAATGAAAGATGAAGTTCTCACTTTTGAATGCTAATGCCAAAGTCTTTACAACCCTAATTTTTCCTAGTTAAAACATTAATATACCACAGAACAGAGATATATTAGCAACTAAGAATTAATATAACTGATAAAGAGAATAAGTAAGACAAAAAAAGTGATAAGACAAAAACATTATAGGTTTGGTCGCAGGCTGGCAAGTGATGATTAGCCGTTGGTTTCAAAAGGCAAAAGTGGTGTGGAGATTGGTAAAACCAACCAAGTGACAATTTAGAAAAAGGCTGTCCAATCTTAGCGACAACGATGACTCACTAATCACCAACACTAATTATTATGTTTTTGTCCTACTAACGTCGTGATAAAGATTACATTATGGACATTTTGTTGTTTAGTTTAAATAAGTATTCAACCCAAGCTAGAGTTAAAATGAATCATATTGTTGGTGGTAGGCACCGTTTGGTCCAAAAAGATGTCGCACATCCCATTCGAATAGTATGTGCAGTTGAGTTATAAAAAAAAAAAGTATGTGCAGTTGAGTTCATAACAGATGAAGCCCATTAGATATCCCCATGGCCCATTTAATTAGATATTAAGACTGCGCATCCAATTCATGAATCTGAACAAACACACTTTTTAACTGAATAGTACAACAACAAAAAAGGGGCTTAATCACATATACCCAAAATTTTATACCCATAATCACAT
>OVAP01002769.1:0-12723 GCA_900406295.1 Aurinia saxatilis
GTTACCTGATAAACCTTGGGGACTTGGAAACTTCAGAAATGAAAACCTTGGATGGAAGTGAGGAAGGATCCTCTCTTAAATAAAAGTCTTTGGTGGGAAACGTCTCAGTTAGAGAGCCAGGGCATTCCAACAGTCTTCGTATACGAAGTGGGGAACCACGCGCCTACTCGCTACGGAACTATCCATCGGAAGATCTATTCGACGTACGAACAATGTGCGGTTCGAAAGGACACAATCATCATACATGAATCAATCTTCAAGCTTCAACTCGAACTCTCCATCGCTAATCAAGCAACAAAGAGTTTGGGGGCTAACTATGGTGGTCGGATTCCACCCCCGACGATTGATAGCATAAAACGATCAACGGTTATGACCCACGACTCTGATATCCGTCCCCATCAGCGAGCATCTTAACGCTCGATGAAACATCTCCGATCCTCGGCCGACTTAGACGTTCAAGATACGACAGTCATGTGTCCCGGCCATAACTTTGGTAAGGGTCTTGCTAGCAAAGTTCAATTTGGGTCCGTACGAACCATCAAAGATTGACCGGACACGACATGACCCATGCCCGAGTGCATGGATCAGTCCATGGTAAGGTCGGAGGAATCGCGGACCACCACCAAGCGTGGCCCGCGGGCCACAGTCATCTTGGGGCTTGCGGGCTACGAAGCTTGATGTTGACCGCGAACCACGAATCCTTTCGTATCCACGTGCCATGACCCTTCCGACCTTTTTTCGATCCTTTCGATTCATCGATAGTCCTTCCGACCAGTCCGGGTACTCATCGATGGTCCTTTCGATGACACAACTCGTGGATCAGGACATAGAAGAAACTCGCGGGCCATGCGAACCAAGTGTGGCTCGCGGGCCACGAGGAGCAAGACACTCACGGGCCACGCGAGCCAANCAGACACTCGCGGGCCACGTGAGTCAAGCGTAGCCCGCCGACCAAGCAAGTATGTTTTGGCTTGCGGGCCACGATGAGCAAACAACTCGCGGGCCACGACTAGAAAAGAAATGGCGGGCCACGTGAGCCAAGTGTGACTCGCGGGCCATGTGAACGTGTTAGGGCTCACGGGCCACGGATATCCTTCTGTGTCCGCTGGCCACGACCCTTCCGACCTTTCCGATGTGTCCCACGATCCTTCCGAGGATCCTCCGATACGTTCCATGGTCTTTCCGACCGCATGGGTCGCGAGCTACATCGCAACGTAGCTCGTGGGCCACGACTTATCGCGTGGGTCGTGAGCTACATCGCAATGTAGCTCGCGTGCCACGACTTATCGCGTGGGTCGCGAGCTACATTGCAACGTAGCTCGCGGGCCACGACTTATCGCGTGGGTCGCGAGCTACATCATAACGTAGCTTGCGGGCCACGATTTTCCTCTTAACGTTCGCGGGCCACGACTCCCTCGACAACGTCCCTCGACACGTCCCGCAGACAAGCAACCATGCANNGTCCCGATTGATCAACGTTTGCGACCATCGACAATCGGAAGACTCACGAAGAACATTTCATATCCGTGATCATACTCTTTTTCCCTTGGTAAGGTCTTTTCCCACGTGGTTTTCCTTACCAAGGTTTTTAACGAAGTGGTCATCAGAGCGCATACGACCCACGAGATTATCGGACAATCTCGTGGGCCCAGAAACATTCCTAGCTAGCCAAATAGCTCAGTTCCAAGTTGTGGGCCCATTTCTGTCAAGAGCATAATCCTACGAAGTAATTCGAGCGCCGTCAAGCAAGAAGTGCGAGAACGAGTATATTCATCACATCTCAGAGAAGAGGAAATTATCCCAAAAACGATCAGAGAAAAAGGAAGTTCATCGGAGGAAAGGGAAAGACGGCCCACAAGGATCTTGGACCCCAAGGCGGTTTAGCTAGCAATATATATAGGATTTAAGGTCGAAGGTCTTAGATCATCTTCCTCTCTCTCGAATAGCTTAGGTCTTAGATCATCTTCCTCTCTCTCGAATAGCTTGGGTCTTAACAGCTTGTATTCGAGAAGTCTCTTTGCTATCAATAAAGCGGTCATATTTCTCTTACCTTGTTCTTTGTCTTTCTCTTTAAGTTTCTAAGCGGTTCATACTAAGAGAGTCGACGATCCCTTAAAAGATCCGTTAGACAAGGTTTTGGTTGTGTGTGAATTCCTGCCCACACAGATGACTAAGCTATCAAAAGGCTAAGTCTTTTGATGATCATGAGCAATCTGTACTTGTGATGCCTTAGTATTTGGATCAATATCAAGTCCTAGTCGATTCTTGTGTTTTGTAGAGAACACTTAACAATTTTACGCCATCAATATTCGGGGGTGGAATCCGACCCCCACAAGAAAACCTCTTCCAAAAATTTGTGAGCCTGCTTCCTTTACGTCAGTTATGTGGAAATGCATGGTACTGTTGTCGAGCCAATCTGCAGCTTGACGTTGTATGATATCCCCTTGGGGATTCTTGAGTTTGAGTCTCCGAACACTAGTGACGAGTTGGAGTGGACTACGTTTGAGATCCCTATCTTACTTGCAACAATTGAGGACATGATATTCACATTAGACCCAGTGTCACAAAGTGAGTTTAGGAATTTGTAACCTGCGATTTTGTAAGGGAAGACAAATTTTCCAGGGTCTTCCTCCATAGTCAATGTCTTTGGTTGGGTCCAGGCGTAGTTGATTTTGTTTCCTCCTAAAACAATGTCACTGGCCTCGATACTGTTATCAGAGTCCAAAGTTTCATCTTCTATCATCATGCATGGATATGGCATAATGATTTCTTCAATGGCATTGCAGAAAGCTTTAGGATTCTCCTCAGGCTTTTCTGGAACCACACCGATCTGGCACTTCGTTGCTTCCGCTATCTAAGCAATTTCCACCTCCACCTTTTTACGTGAAGCAAGACAGCTTTGAACTTCCCATTGAGGTCTTGGTAAACACCATTTATTCTTTCTTCAATGGCTTTCCCCTGACTCTCCTGGCTGACCATGATTTGTTGGAGCATTCTCTCGATCTTCGAGTCTTGAGGCGATAAGGGCTCTGGTGCTCTAACCTGAAAATTACCAAAAGAAGGTCTTTGCTGGAAATTGTTTCCGCTGGGATTAGTGCCTATACCATAACTAACTTGCTGGAAATTTTCAGAATTAAATCCTCCTCCACGGGTATGGGAGTTAAATTGAGGTTTTTCTTGGGAAGGGTAGTGTTGGTCTTGAGGGTTCTCCACATTAGAGTTCCTATAAGAGAGGTTATTATTTTTGAAATTATTGAAATTTCGGTTTTGAAAATTACCTTGTGTTCCCACGTAGTTCATTTCTTCTTCATTTGTTCTCTACCCATCGTTGGGCCAACATTGTTTTCAGTTACAGCTTCGCAAGAGGTCACCGCCCTTTGTTGGTTTCTTAGGATCTGTCTCATCATTCCTCAAAGCTCCGTGCTTTGCTTGAACTCCACTTCATTTGTAGGCTCGGTCCTATCAAATTCAGTTGAGTTATTGCTGTCACTTGCAGCCCGATTCTCGATGAGAGTTTGTCCTTCCTTAACGGTCTTGGTGGTGAAATCACCATTGCTAGCTGTATCAAGAGACAATTGATATTTCGGCTCTATGCCTCTGTAGAAAGTACACAATTAGCTTCATCAAAACCATGATGGGGCAGTCCCTCATGTAACCCTTAAACCTTTCCCAAGCATCGAAGAAACTTTGAACAGGGGCTTGTTTAAAGCCTTGTATCTTGTTCCTTAATTGATTTGAGTGGGACTTAGTATAGAAATGGTTAAGGAAAACTCACTTACAACCTTCCCATGTAGTGATAGAACCTGGTGGTAGAGTTTTCAGCCATCGATGGGCTTTGTTCGCCAGAGAGAATTGGAAAAGCTTACATTTGAAGTAGTTGGTGGGAACTCCATTTTTCCTTGTAGTGGTACAAATTTCTTCAAAGAAATCGATATGGTCCATTGGATGCTCGTGAGCATTGCCATGGAACTGGTTGTATTTCACCAATGCTATGATTTGAGGTTTTATCTCATAATCATTTCGAGGAGGCTGTGCTGGCTTAATCACCGTTCGATGGAAGAGATGTTGATCGATCGAATGATAGTCGGCTATTATTCTTTGATCAGCTCTTGTCTCAGCAGCTCTGTCTACTCCATTCCCTTGTGGACGTTCATCTTCCTGCCTTCTTTGGTCTTCTTCTCTTCCTCCTCCAATGAGGCGAGATTCACCATCATCAAACTGTTGATCTTGTTTCTCCTCCATTAGTCTAAAATGAGCAAGCTTATGGTTGGTTCTCTCTATTCTCTCGATTTCAGCTTCAAGTGGGAATAGATCGTCGTCACTCTGACTTCTTCTCTGCATACACCTGGAAAAAGGGGAGAGAAAGTGAAAACCAAGTTCAAATGTTAAATGCAAAATGATCGAAAATGAAGAATGAAAAATGAAACATGAAAAATGAAAAAAAAAAAAAATTGAAATGAAAAACAGAAAACTGGAAGGCCTAGTCTGGAGCTAGATTGTTATGCTAGTGGTCAACTGTTGTTCCCCGGCAACGGCGCTAGAAAACTTGATGAGGATTAGTTTTCGCCCAAAATATTTCCTGCAAGCGCACAGGTCTCGCAGTAGTACTTATGGATCGTATCCACATAGAGCATAGTGTACATAGTAACACGTCCAAGTTCACTCGAGCTAAGACGCAAAATGAAGTGGTTTGTGGTTTTGTTCGATTGACAGTCTTATGTGGGCAAGAATTCACACACAACCAAAAAACTTGTCAAACGATTCTTTTAAAGGATTGTCGACTCTCTATTACGAACTGCTCAAAAAGTAAAAGCAAGAGACAATGAACAAGATAGGAAAAGTGGGGTCGCTTTATTGATAGCATAGAGAATTCTCGAATATAAGCTGTTAAGGACTCAAAATATTCGAGGATTCCCATATGTGAAAGATGATATAAGACTACGACCTTAGATCATATATATACTCTAACTAAACCGCCTTGGGGACCAAGCTCTTTCGTAGGCCACCTTCCATTTCCTGAAGATAATGCTTCCATTCCTCCAACAGTCTTCTAGATAGGTTCCTTTCCTCCGAGATACTCCGATGATTATATTCTCGAACCTTCCTGCTTGACGGCGATCGGAATAAACCTTAGGGCTTTGTCTGGATGGAAGATGGAAATGGGCCCACGATACTGAACTGGGCTACTTGGCTAGTTATGAGTGTTTCTGGGCCGACGAGATTGTTGAGATAATCTCGTGAGTCGTATGTGTTCTGATGATCACCTCGTTAAATACCTTAGCAAGGAAAACCGCATGGGAAAAACCTTACCAAGGGAAAAATAGTGTGATCACGATAATTGTTTTGTGAAATGTTCATCGTGGGTCCTTTGTTTTTGATGGAACTAAGCCATGTGCCTGGACCCACGGGACGCGATGTTGCTAAACGAGCTAAGTTGGCTCGCGGACTGGGATGTGAACAATCTTGCGGGCCATACTTGATATTTAGCTCGCAGAGTGAAATGTGAGAAATGTCGCAGGCCATAACTGAGACTTAGCCCGCGGATGTTGAAGAGAGACTTGTCCCGCGGGCCATGGTAAAGACTTAGCCCGAGGACGAAGATGGTGAGTTTGTCCTGCGGGCCATCCTTGAGACGTAGCCCGCGGATGGTGAAGGGAGGCCTATCTCGCGGGCCACGGAAAGGACCTAGCCCGCCGATGACTGCATTGGATTTGTCCCGCGAGCCACGATCGGGACTTGAGCTTACCCTGCGGGCCAAGGGAAGGTCTAGCCCTCAGGCTGTGACGTCGAGATTGTCATGCGGGCTTCGTTCGGGACCTGGCCCGTGGGTGATAGTCTTGGACTTATCCCATGGGCCACGGTCGAGACTTGGCCCGCGGGTGATTGTCTTGATGTCTTCGTTCAATCCTTTGCGGGTCCATTTCATGTCCAGACGTTCAATTGATTATCGAGAGATCAAACTGCCTTGTTTAAGGTCATTCGGGACCCGCAATGGGACTTGACTAGCACATTGCTTGGTGAAGTCTGTCGGGACCCACTGTGAGACTTAGCTAGCACATTGATTGGTGAAGTTTTGACCGTGACCCACCAACCAAATGTCCATAGAATAGGCTTGATAGTTCGTTGTGAGAGTTTATAGAAGGTTTGGCCCCCAGAACAAGCCAAAGGACTAGTCCCGCGAGCCAAATGCCTTGCATGGTCCGCAGGATGGTCCATAACCATGGTCCGTGGGACGTTCATGTGAGCTTGTCCGCAGGCCACGTTCATTACTTGGCTCGTGGGACAAGTCTAAAAGCTTTCTCCGCGGGCCAAATTTGATCCACGTCATGTTATATGCATTGTTGATCGTGGGAACCTCAGTAATCCATGCTTGACTGTGTCATTACCAATCGATAGTCCATGACCATGGGACCCTCGTAATGCTCGATGGTGTGCACATAGGACCAGCTCGTGGGCCGTAGTAGTGTTTTGTGAAAAAACACTTAGCCGTTTAATGCTATCAATCTTCGGGGGTGGAATCCGTCTTCGGGGGTCTCCGACCCCGACAGTTAGCCCCCAACTCTCTATTGCTTTGTTAGCTATGGAGAGTTAGAGCATAGCTTGAAGATTGAAGATTGATTCATGGTTTTTGATCACACACCATTGAGATGGCATGGTTACTGATACATTATCTTTCGACGTGTTGTTATCCCAGATGTGGGCCATGCTGGTCGTGATACATGAAAACTGAATGTTGGCCTGACACGTTGATCGAGACGAATGTTAAAGATTTCCCTCCAAAATGTTCTATTTGAGAGGAGCCTCCCCATCATCTTTGTCCAAGGCAAGCATTCCTGAAGTTCAGAAGTTTTACAGAGATTTCCAGGTAACTCTCTGTTCTCTCTCCTCTTCTTTGTGTTCTTCGTGATGTGACATGATAGATTTTAGGATTTTAACCTTGTTAGAAACTTGTAGAAATTGTCTTGTTTGGATGAATCGTCGAAAGTTCTGTAAGGATGGAAAGAAGAAAGAATGGAGAGTGAATGAGTGGATGGTGAGGAAAGATGATAGTGAAAAAAGATGGGGAAGAGGATAAGATTGGTGAATAGTGTTTTCAGGTTATAATATTATGATAAAAAATCACTACAAACCTCCTAAGCTCAGGAAGATTCAACGCTACAAACTTTGAAGGATGAGTGAAGTAGAAGATGGTATGTACCTTAGTGAATGGTTGGAGAGGAAGAAATGGGCCATGGTCGAAGAGAAGCATCGTAAGAGACATCTTGCGAAGAATTTGGCTCGCGTGGGCCGTTACGGTGGTGTGAGGCGAGAGGACGCGAGCTTTATGGCCGCGGGCCATGGTGGGAGCTTGCACGCGTGCTACAAAGCCCATGGGTCCCGGCCTGGCTTAGCCCGCGGGGAAGGAGACGCCACCTTGTGCGCAAGTTACGCTGACCGTGGATCCCTGCCTGGCCAAGCTCGCGGGGAAGGAGACGTCGTTTTATGTGCGAGCTACATGGGCCGTAGGTTCCGGCCTGGCCAAGCTCGCGAGGTAGGAGACACTAGGTCGTGTGCGGGCTTCGACGCTCGTGGTTCCCGACCTGACTTGGCTCGCGGGGTAGGAGGCACAAGATAGTGTGATGGCCAAGACGAAGTTCGTGCGGGCTACGTCGGATCAGTTGATCCCGCGGGCTTCGTCTCTTCGTTTGGATTAGTTGATCCCGCTGGGTTGAGGTCGAGCTTCACTCAGCGGGCTACAACTCACGTGGGTCAGCTGGTCCCGCGAGCTTCATGTCTTTGTTTGGCACTGGCTAAAACTCGTCTGGGTCCCGTCCGAGTGTAGCTCGCGGGGAAGAGGCCGAGTCTTTGTAGGCGGGTCAAGCTTCAAGCGGGTCCCATTGTGGTGTCGCTTAGGATGGATTCATGATCAAGGTGAGTCTTTTCCTAGGAACCATGCCTTAGAAGATAGTATGCTTAGGAAATGTTCCATGGGTAATAGTGGTTCCAAGCCTAGGAGACTTCTTCTTAGCGAGATGTCGGATGACGAACCGTCGAGTTATTCTAGTAGTAGTAGTGATAGTAGTGCTACCAAGGTTGATGAAGCTCAGGATGATTATGGGACCCATGAGGTTCCCTTGCCATCGGTAGGTGATGGTGATGAACAATCTATCGACATCAAGGCGGAGATGGAAGCCTACGATGATTTCTCCATCAAATATGATGCGCTGAAGGCTATGATGGAGGCCGAGCAGACCATATTGAACAATCAAGTTAAACGACCAGATGTGAGAAGGCTTCTACCAGACCCGCCTAGATCCACATTGTCTGATACGTTTTCGATAGACAAATTGCAGAAGGTGTTTCCTATCCCTTATGACTGAACAATGACGTTTTGTGTCTAGCGTTCAAAACCTTTCGCTAACCACAACTCACTTGAGTAGTCGTAATATAGTTTGAGGGTCAATCCACCTGAGAGAACGATTAACGCGATAGGCACATCAAATTCCTATTAATCTAAAGCAATCAAAGAGTTTGTTTTCAAATTCAAACTTTAAACATGCATTAACTAAGTGAACTATTAAGCAATAAAAAGACTAACAATAAAGAGCAAGTAAGAGCACTAAAACAAGTTTAAACGGTTTAAGAACTCAAATTAAACAAGCATTGACCAATGAGTTATGGCAATAATGATCAAGGATAACTAGTAATTGACCTTGTGGGGTTAATTTTACAATTAATGAGCACAATCCTAGGCAAAGGACTACTAATCTATAGATTAACCCAAATCCCTTTGGTGTTAATCCCTTTAAAAGTCATTAATTTGACTAATTTCCCAATTGTCAAATCAATGAAATTCAAGCAAGAAAATTCAAACCCAATCAACCACTAAGCACCTTAACTCATTTCCCAATAGCTAAGGTGACAAAGAAAAACATTTGTTCTTTCAAAAATTTCATCAAACACCTTGTGGGTGTGAGAAATGACTAACATCTATTCCTAGGTGATCAAAGAAGAAATAGCATTAAGTTTACAAGATGTTTAAGGAAACCTTAATACTAACCCCACAACTCAAGATCCATCACTAATTACCTCTAATCTACCATACTCAATGATCAATAGAGAAACTACTCACACATAACCATAAAAATAAGAGAAATTGAAAGTTTAAAGTATTTGATGATGATAAGCTCTCTTTCTAGAAACGACTTACAATCTGTATTTATACTAGGGGACAAAAGGGTAGATATGTAGGGTTGGTTTAGGAAAATAAATCAATTTGGTTTGAAGATTAAACCAAAAATCTCTTGTTCAATTGACTGGTTTGATATTAAATCGGCTGCCTTGTTTGCCAAGGCGAATACAAGGGAAGCAAAAATCTGTCTTCTTGTTGCCTTGCTTCTCAAGTCACAGAAGAAAATCAAACTTCTTCATGAACCTATGTTGGTTCTCATGAACCTATGTTGGTGCTCATGAACCTATGTTGGTTCTCATGAACCTATGTTGATCCAAATTCCCCAAAACTTCATCAAACTCTTAAAAAGTCTTTATTGAACATTCCTAGACACTTTGAGAAGCTTCATTGATTTTTCTCCATTTTGGTACCTAATGCACATGATTTTGAATGCAAAGTGCATTTTTTCTAAAAAATGCAAATCTAAATGAAGTTTATAAGAAATAGGATGAATTATGCAAATACAAGGTGTTTATGCATCAAATGAACGATAAAAACATTAAAAATCTTAGCTAATATGGACTCTAAATGTAACACATCAATGATGTGAAGATCATCATCCCATCGTCTTCCGGATCTCATCGTTAACAACTTAGCCAAATAAGCTATGCATATCTCAGCTTCCTCCCAATAGACGCCGACATTTGGTGGGGACCATGGTTCATTGTATTGAATGTGGAGTTACGTTGAAGACTGATTTTCTGTCTTATGCACTGTCGATCCGTCCCACCAGCAAGGTGCAACTCACGTACGCCATTTCGGGGAAGCGGGGCCACGGTGTTATTAGAGGTCTCCCCGGGAAGGTGCACCATTGGGATGAACATTTCTTCTATGTTAAGATTGATCATCACTCTATTGAGGGTGGTGGCTTTCATCGAGTTAGATCTCAATGGGGCCCTAAAGGTTTGGCCGACTTGTGTTGCTTCTTTAGATAACACGTTTTGTTCCTGAAGTTGTTGAATGTTTATCTAACCCTTCATTGTTTGTGTTTATGCAGAGCGCCATATCTCGTTCAGGGGATTTAAGCGTTGGACGTCGTTGATTAAAACCCTACGAGTGAATTCCACTCACTGGAAGAAGACTTTCACCTTGGACAGAGTAGAGCGTGCTCGCTTTCGTATGAGCGGCTTTGAATCTCCTATCCGTTCGGATAATACATTTGAGATTGTGAAGGTAAGGATGACTCTCATGGACATGATCCTCCATGGGAAGATTGTTGGTGATACTGAGGCACAATCCGGAGTGTCGCAGGCTGGACGTGCGGGACCTGCAGCATGTTCCAGTAGCTCATCACAAGGACCTCCAGTGAGGCTCCCAGAGTTGACAAAGGCAAGGGCGTTGATGTGGACGGCCCACGTAAGAGGACAATAAAGGCGAAGGAGACTCCACCACGGGCAGTTGAGGAGGAGGTCAAACTACTAGACGTTGTTCCTCCGGAGTTTGACAGGCGTGTCGTCGCTTCGGATTACCTTGCTCGTGTTGTCCGGTTTGGGGAGCCATTCGTTCTGGTGGGGTCCCTTGAGCACCGAGACTTGTATATGGTTGCATCCACCGCTGGCATGTATGTGAGCGAATACTTAATTCCCATGGATTGTTTTTTCTTATCACCAACTTGTTGTTGTTTTATTGTAGTTCATTGAATATCAGAAAGCACTAGTGAATGCCTACCAGGCTGATCTCCATGGGGACCGCGCAGAGTCTTATGTGATTAGGAGGATCCAAAAGTCCCACGAAGACCAGCTGGCCGATCTGGAGGGGAAGTCTGCTAGCCACAAAGAGGAGGTCGTGCGTTTGACCGACAAGGTGGAGAAAGAGGCGAAGCGGGCCTTTCGGCACAAGAAGAATGCCACAAAGGAAGCAACCAAAGTGATGGCACTCAAGGGGCAGGTGAAGGGGATCAATGAGAAGTTCCTTCACCACGTTGAGTGCACCCGTGCCAAGGTTGTTAGGCTCAAGGAGGAGTTCCGTAGACCGATGTGTCTGCACCCTCATGTTAGTTGTTTATGTGTACTATCTATAATGTGTGTGACTTGTTCTAACTTCTTCCTTGATTCTCATGATAGGCCGAGAACTCCTATCAAATGATCAAGACGCTGAGAGGCGAGGCCCCATCTGTGTTTGAAGAGATCGAGGCTGGCGTGGTAGCGACTCAGGTGAAGTACAAGGATTCTGATGTCGAGTACAATGCCTTCGTGGGTGAGATCACTGAGGATCTGACCAGGCTGTTCTCGTTGGATGCGAGCGTGTTTGCTGAGGAGCCATGCTTGGTTGATGTCCCGGTCCTTGTTCGGGATCCGATGGAGGAGGACGAGTAGGTCGCCGGGGACCTCTTTCATGTAGTTGTTTTTCTGTTTAAGATGTGGCATCTGTTTGCCCTTTTGAACCTCGTGTCGGTTGAGTGTGAGAACTCCTTTTGTAGTGCCTGGATGGCTTTATCCAATATTTGGAACTTGATTTGTTGCGGGGCCCGTAGGCCATTGAATGCTTTGAACTTGGTAGCTCGTTCTATGCATGATGTTTTGTTGTGACTCGTAGCATTTGTCTGCTATCTTCGAGTAGTGATATATTTTGATGAGAGGATCCATCGATAGCAAGGTGGATGGCCCAGCAAATGTTTGTTTAATTGTCAAGTTTATCAATCTCATCTTCGAGCCTTAATTGTCGTACATGCTCTTAATGTGGTGGAGATTATGCCCATGAGATGTATATGACCAGCATGATAGCTGGGTTTTGATGGGTCACTTGGATGATCATAGCGATCATGCTTTTTGTGGAGAAAACTTAAACCGAATAATATCCCTCCCCGTGACGATGCATTAAGGATGTACCCATGGGATGTCGATGACCGGCGTTGAGTTGCTGGGTTTTCAAAGACAAACTATTTCTTTCACATCGTCACTCTATCTGGTGAGACTGCTTCCGATAATAGATGTCGCGCGCTTTACCATAGTGATGGTGTTCATGACCCTGATATATATACTGTTGTGGCCAGCAACAATGGGTGCGATTTTATACGCTTGAAGGTTTGGTAACCTTCGTTCGTGAGCTGTGACAGGGTCGTTAGCTCAATGCTGCTGTCGACAATGGTTTGCATTTTAAGAGCTCCCGTGTGGGCCCATGTCGACACAGCTTAATCACCACAAATCAGTCCTGAAGCCTCACTGCTCTCCGTCAGGAATAGGTTGGCAGCAGAACCCGGAACCACGTGATCGTAACAACATGCTTTGTAAGGCATGGATGATTTGTTGGAAGAACGGTGGTGGGACCCAAATATTCAAGTAATCATGAAAGTAAGGCAGAGGGGTCCAACCTATGTCTAGTCATTTTGAAGTATTCACTAGAATGAATGTGGTGTATTACCTGGAACATGGTCGAAGATAGGCTTAGTGGTATTAGACTATTGGTGTAGCCTAATGGATATGTGGTAATGAAATTTTTCGTAAGGGGATATGTGATATGTGGTAATGAAAGTTATCGAAAGTTAACCCCGCTCCCCCCCCCCCTTTTTTTTA
>OVAP01002770.1:0-18431 GCA_900406295.1 Aurinia saxatilis
CACATCAACCATCAATATGAAAAACATGGAAAATTTTATGAAAGGCAATAAATTTAAATTTCCATTATTAACCCCATAATTGGGAAATAGGAAGAGAGAAATGCTATTTTGAAACATCGAACGACATTCTCTAACAACAAACACATTTAATCGTTTGAAATATATTAATATGTTTTAAACATTAATCATCAATATTTTTTAAAATATTAATCGTCAATATAAAAAATTTAGAAATCATTTCACAATTTATATTGATTAATAAACACTAATTTTAATTATATAATATGTTATATTTATAAACATTTGATTGTTTTATCTTACACAAATCATAAACTATTAAATATAGAAGCCAATAATTAAAGAAACAAAATATAATAATACCATTCAATTTGATATGTATACATTCAAATATTATCATTGTTAATTCTCTTCAGTGAAATGTAACATAGTGGGAACGAAAAAGTTATTCAAATCTCAGGAAGATGACTAAAGACACAATCAATATCTGAAAGTATGAGACGATATATATTAAAAATGAATAAATTTAAATATGTGGAAAATATAAAATTTGATCTTACAAATAAGTGAAAATATTAAAATGATTAGCAATTATTTCAAATTTTCATGGTGGTAAAAAGTAAACATTCATTTACTAGACTCACTATTTATAGATAGCTTATTGTGTTCCCCAACACAAATAATAAACTATTGAATTAATGAAGATTTTAACCAATAAATATAAGAGTTAGAAAAACCTTAGCTAGCGAAATGACGTTGGTTAGATATAATATTAAAAAAATTTACTATATCAAATTTATAGTCATACAATGCATTTTCAAATAGTAAATCACAAAGACTATATATCATAGACATTTTTTAAAAAAGGAATATTTGTGGAATATCGCTATCTCGATAACAAAACAAATGGAAAAAAGAAGATCAACACATTCCGCGCGTAGCGCGGATCAACCACTAATACATATAATAAAAGAAATTTGGAAAGCACAAGAAGATAGTTTGAGACAGTAATGGTGACCTCACAAATTTTTGCCTAGCCTTATGGCACCTTTTTCACATGTCAAAATAACATTAGGTAAATTACACACTAAAACTAACATGTAACATAGTACATTACATGTCTAACATATTGTCTATATGTAATCTCAAAATATTATTCAAACTTCCTACAAGATACAAAAAAGGTAGTTATATTTTTTTGTGCACAAATGAAGAAATCATTTAATTTTTTAACTTTTCAAAATAAGACATTTTTATTATCAATTCCAAAGAAATTTAATATACAATATAAAATAATAATCTGTAAAATTCAAACAGCAAAACATAAAAAAATCTATTAATTTTGCATAGAAAACTGCAAACGTCATTTAAAGTGAAAAAATAAATCTCTAAAACACAAACTAAATTAAAACAGATGGAGTATTGCAGTGGTGCAATTTGTATAATTAAAAAATAAAAACATAAAAAAACTTATTAATTTTTCATAGAAAATTTCAAAAATCATTTAAAGTGAAAAAAATCCCTAAAACATTAACTAAATTGAAACAAATGGAGTGTTGACAATGGTGGAATCTGTAAAATTCAAACGATAAAAACATTTTTAAAAACTATTAATTTTGCATAAAAAACTGCAAACATCATTTAAAGTGAAACAAAAAAAAGAAATCCCTACAACATAAACTAAATTGAAACAAATGGAGTATTGACAACAATGCCATATGTATTTCTTACCGCAACATGCTTCAGTTTTTCATTATTTTTGGTATCCTTTGTGGTTTTTTTTTTCTTTTGCTAAAACATATATTGCTTTAGATCATCAACAAGATTCTAATTTGATTTTGATGGGTAATAGCAATTGAAAGGAAGTAAGACCTATAATATTAGAAATTAAGAGAAACATAACTAGTCAGCTTTAAGTCGCTTTAAATGAGCATATTTTGTTTGTTATATATTGGTAATGAGTTTTATTAATTGGACTAAAATTGTTGAGCTACTTTAAAATGAAAGTTTGATATGGTTCAATATTTTCTGTTATGCTGGAGTCATCATAGTAATGAAGATTAAACTATACGATTTCGAAATAACGGGCCAATCCATCTAATAATATCCGTCTACAGAAAACTTACTTAACATAAAACCATTTACATCTCTAATTTTCCCGAGAGTTTCAGATTTTTAATTTCTGTTACTTTTTTCTTAATTCATCTGATGTTAATTCTTCTTGAAACTCAACTAAGAGAATATCGGGAAAGCAATATGCATGCATGTATGCATATTGGAATGTGTAATTAATTTAAAAATGCTTAATTATAGATAGTCTTCTTTTTCATTAAATTTGCATGCATAAGAAACTAAGCATAATTAACGGGTACGCATGACATTCATGATCTTTCACAATTATAAAACCCCACCCACCGACCGACGACCTCAACAAAGATAAAAAGTAAATTAAAATTAATCAAAACCAAATATAATAGGAAAAAAACAAAAATGGCGTTTGCTCCAAAGATCATCACATGCCTCCTCCTCGTGGTTACGGTCTACATGGCAGCTCCAACAAAGTCAACCATCACGTGTGGGACAGTGACGAGCACACTAGCACAATGCATCAGCTACATAACTAGTGGTGGTCCATTGCCATCAGGATGCTGCACGGGAGTCAAGACATTGAACCAAATGGCTCATACCACAACGGACCGCCGACAAGTATGTGAATGCCTTAAAACGGCGGCTAAGGAAATAGATGGCATTAATACAGGCCTTGTAGCTGCACTTCCTACCACTTGTGGCGTTTCGGTTCCGTACCCCATCAGTTTCAGCACCGATTGTGACAGGTATGCATCTCCAACCACAATTCTTTTTTTATTTAATGCTATTAGATATTTGTATATTTTTTTTTTTTCAATAAACCTTGGAAACTCCGGATGTTTGACCTATAATCTTTCTATATTCTATTTTTTGTTTTCATTTGCTATAAGGAGATATAATTCTTCATAAAAATTTCAAAGTACGAAAATCTAAAAAATTCATCAAAAGGCGACCAAAAATTGCATAACATAATGAATTCGAGTAAATTACCTTTTAAATAGTCTAAATGTAGTGGATTGATTGGAAGAATGGAGTAACGTTTTTGACTTTATGGTTTCTGATGATAGATATTTGTTCTTTTGTTGGAATGTTGCAGTATAACGGCTGGCGTGTAAAAGAGTAAAGAGATGTATTACGACTAAGCAAACTTGCCAGCTTTTAACCTAAAATAAAATGAATTCTGCTTCGTGTTATTTCCTGTTTCTTGAGTACTTTCATTTTCGTATTATGTAATCAAACCATTTCATATATAATAAATCTCTCTCGCAAAGTACTTTAGGAAGAAAAATGGCCAGGTGTATTAGTGCGAGCTAGTGGTACACCGTGCAGGCATGAGGCATACACGTATACCATTGCAATTCTGCATCTCCTAGTTTTAGTTTACAATGTATTGGCTAAATGAATGAGATTTTGAGATTTTATTCAACCACATATATAAACATTACCTTACAGTGCGGGCACGTCGCTGATGTAGCAAATGGGCTCGGCAATCTGGACCTACGTACATGCATGTGTCCCTAATGCTTGTTGTGCGTGTTTACATATCCATAAGGTTTAAGCGTCGGTAGACACATGTAGAAACTAGTGGCAAACAAAAAGTTGGGTTTAGAGAGACTTTCTTTCTTTTCTTTTTTTTGGTCGGAAGAGAGACTTTCTTGGATAAGGAAACTAATTAAAATTTTAGAAGTAAAAGACAAAAGGTACTACAAGAAAATAGGCTAATTGCCATTACAAAAAGTGATTAAAGATGTGGTTGCAAAAATAAGGGACGACGTAACAGCCAAAATGCGACCAAATTGCCACAAAAAAAAACTTAGTTGCAAAATTGTCAGAATAAATGCACAAAATATAGTTTGAAATCAGTCGGAAAATTGCAACAACGTTGTAACTATTTTATAACCACGAGATATAATCAGAAAATAGTCGCAAAAATGCGATCGCACAACGGAAAGCTGTAATTGCAAAACTGTCGCAAAAACTGCAACGTTTTTGCGACCACGACTTTAATGTCATTGTAATCACTAAATGTTTAGAATATTTGGATTGTTGTAAATGACACATTTTATTTGTTTAGGGTTAGTGTATCTAATTATTGTCAGTTCGGCCGTGTCACAAAATAGTAGTATTGTAGTGGGAAAGTGGTGGAAAAATTTCTCTATAAGTATCAAATCAATCATTTCTTTCAAAAGAAGAAGATATCATTACAAAAAAAAAAGAAAAAAAATCTAGATTACCAACAAAAGGGAAATTAATTTCTTTTGAGGATTAATGGTGGATTACTACAACCACTACTGGAGTTCAATACATGAATGGATGTACAATATAATGAATCCTTATACCAACAATATTTCTGAGGAGTATCGAGCTGGAGTTGAAGGGGTGTTAATATTCTAGTAATCAGCCATTAGTACTAGATATCAGGGGGTAAGTTTTACCGACTTTGTGTCACTTGCAAAAATAAAGTAATTTTGATGAGGCGTAAAATTTCAAGCCAGCTTTTTAGTAAATGATTTATGCTTGGATATTATGTTTGGTATATGCATGGAGAAGAACCACATGCTGATTTAGGAAAGAGTCATGATAATATAAATTCGGATAGTGGATATCAAGAAGAAGTGTCTATAGAAGGAAATATAAATATATATATATATATATATATATATATATATATATATATATATATATACATAGAGANTATATGCATACATGGTGAATGATGCATTTTGTAAAACCATGAATCTTGAAAGTATATATTAAGATGAACAAGGTTTTCAAAATACTTCAGGACCCAACGCCGATACCCAAAATTTTTAACGATATGCTAGAAGCTGCGAGAAAGCCTTTGTACGATGGTTGCTGTGAAAGTCACTTGCAGTTGTCTGCAGCTTCCCGGATGATGAACATTAAAGCGGGATATGAAATGTTTGAAAATTGCGTGGATGAGTGGGCATATTTTATTACAGAGATTTTACAGGCTGGAAAGAGTGCGGTTGGTTCATATTACGACTTAGAGAAATTAATGCGAAATATAGCCTCCCAATTCATACAATTGATGTGTACATTGAAAATGGTATGATCTTCTGTAAAGAAGATGAAAAATGGAATCATTGCAAATTTTATGGCCACCCAAGATGGAAGGAGAGCGTGGAACGTCCGAATATACCTTTCAGTCGTATATGGTATCTACCGATTGCTAACAGACTAAAGAGACTTTATCAGAGTGAGAAGACTTCATCGGGAATGAGATGGCACGCAAAGCCCAAATCTGAATAGGGAGATATGTGTCATCCATCAGATGCGGCTGAATGGAAACATTTCAACAAGCTACATCTCAACTTTCCGAAGGAAAAACAAAGTGTATACCTTCGATTGTGCATTGATGTTTTCAACCCATTTGGAATGTCTTAGAATCATTCACTATGGCATGTGCTTATGACTCCTTACAATTTACAGTTGGGTATGTGTATGAAGAGGGAAAGTACTTGTTTCTGACCATTTTGAATTCCGGACCGAAGAATATGTGAGGTAGTCTTTATATATTCCTTCGACCACTGATAGATGAACTAAAAAGAATTGTGGTGCACTGTGGGGGTTAGATTTCCCCCAATGGTCAACCAACGAGCTCTAAAAGTCAACTATCTGACCGCGACCTAGACTTGAACATAAAGCATGATGCTTAGCTCACAAGGGCGACTTAGGTGAGGTGATAATGGATAGATTAGAACATGGATCTAATGAGCAGTTTGAACCTGAGGAACATGAAGCTAATAAACAGCTTGAAGATGAAGAGAAATGAGCTAAAGAGGAGGCAACATTGCACGTTTATGTGTGTACCGAAATTCACACAACCACAAACTTGTGAAAACGAAACTTTTAAGGGATCGTCGATTATCTTTTTGTACGAATCACTTACAAAGATGAGAACGGAGAAAACAGGGAGAACGGACAGAATTCAAAGACAAAATAGAACGGAAGAAAAGATGGACCAAAGACAAAATATAGATGAATCACGAATATTATTGCCAGAGCTCTCTAGGGTTCGAGAGGCTAAGAGATTTCAAGATACAATGTAAGTTATGACTAGCAAGATATATATACTCTCAGCTAAACCGTCCATGGTCGTAGGACTTATCATGGGCTTCCTTCCATTTCTTCGTAGACCTTCTTAGAAAACTTCCATTTCTCCGATGTGAATCAGAGAATTTCCTTTTCTCCGTCGATTCTTCGGCAACTTTTCTTTTTCTCGTAAAACGAAGGAAGACTTCCTTTTCCGTAGATACGTCCACAAATATTCACAAATCTTCTAGTATGACGGTGCTTGATCTTGTTGGAAGGCTTGACTCTGATATCGGCCCATGATGGAATATCGGACAGTTTAGCCTGTCAAAACTGTAATCGGACACGTAGGTCGCATTTCGTGATATTGTAAGTTGATGTTACTTCGTGGATCATACGTTCTCGTTGGAACTAAGTACTTGGCTTGATACAATCCACGAGATGATGTTAGACTTGATGGTCATGTTCTCCCACGACCCGCCATGCATGCATGGGTCGCAGGAAGTAATGTTGTAGCTGTCCTGCGAGCTGGCCTAAAGCTCGGGTCGCGGGACGTGCGTTCGAGACTAAACAACGAGTCATAGTTTGTCGTGGGTTGCGGGCTAAGTAAATACGAAGAACGTGCAAGCCATCTTTCATTATGGCTCGCGGAACGTGAGTCGAAGATGATCAGCGAGTCATATGGTCGCGGGATGCATGCCTAGTCATGAGTCGCGAGCTGGACTTGTCCGAGAGGTTGTCATGCGAGCCTGACGTCGTTCCAGGTCGCAGTTCGTGTCCGAGACGTGAATGGCCGAGCCATATGCGTCGTAGGTCGCGGAACTTGTCTGATGTACGGACATGCGAGCTGGTCGTTGTGCAGGTCGCGGGATGCTTCTCGACGAAGAATGGGTGAGCCACACGACCAACGCAAGTAGCGGGAGTTGTCCGAGAACGAAAATGCGAGCCATGGTGTTTGTAATTCGCGGAATCACTCCTTGCACGCAAAGAGCGAGCCGACTTGACCGCTTTGGTCACGAGAGCATTTTCCGGAGGTGACCAGGCGAGCTCAGCTTGGTTCGCGGTTCGCGGTACGGTCAATCAAGGGGAAAGTTGTAACTCGATGCCTTATCGAGTCGCGCGAGGGTTCTCCGACCTTAACGTGGATCTCTCCATGCATCGTAAGGCTCGTGATTGATTCTTGACGATGCTTTCACGATCGTATAGATTTATTGATATTGATAGTTCTTGACGACTCTCAACGATTTACGATACTTAGTAGCTTTCACGCTATCAATCTCGAGGGGTGGAATCCGACCCCCACAATTAGCCCCCGAACTCTGCGTTGCTTGTTTAGCTACGGAGAGTTTCAGTGTTGTATTCGGAGATTGATGGATGATAGTTAGTCGTACATCGTAAGATTGGTGTGACGACAGTTCCGATGCTCGGGTAACAACTGAACCGATGCCTTGCGATGTGCGATCGGCATGATAAGTTGTGCAGTTTATCGTATACGAAAATTGGAGAGAGATCTTAGTTCATTTTTCAAGGTAAATAGTGAAGTTTTTTCCTCCAAAGATTTCTTTAAGGAATCCCCTTACCATTTCCTCATAACTTGCATCCAAGGATTTTCAGAGATTTTCAAATGTTTTCAGAGACTTTCAGGTAACTCTTTGTTCTCTCTCCTGTTCTTCGTGTTTTTTGTTGATGTGACTTGATAGATTTAGGATTTTAGGACCTCGTTCTTGGTAGAAACTTGATAGCATAGCTATGTTTGGATGAATTGATGAAAGTTTCGATGTTTTTATTGTTAGATCTTTGCGTGCTTAGAAGCTTTAGCAATAGTTGTCATAACGATATAATATTCAAGGATCACTATTCATCTTTCGCTTTTTTTCTTCCCCAACTCCATCGACTCACTCTTCACTACTCACTCATTTTCTCTGTTGTTGTGAAGAAAATTTTTCTTTCTCACAAATTTCCTCACTCCCACGCTTAGAGAAAATTGAAATTGAGAAATGGAAGATGAAGAGTATAGCATGTACCTTTGAAATTGGTTGGAACGGAAGAGACGTGAGTTGATTGTCGAAAAGAAGGAGCAGAGGCGAGTTTCGACCAGTTTGGCTGCGGGTTCCTTGTTTCTCACGTAGAGTATGCGGGTCACGTGTTGCCTTGCGTAGGAGAAAATGCGAGCTGTTCGGACGCCGTAGGTCGCGGGTTTGTTGGTCTTGGCATTCGAGCGAGCCAACAGGTTCGAGTGGGTCGCGAATCGTTCTTCGTTGATGAAGATGCGAGCTGGAACAGTCTGAACGTTGCTTCCGCGAGCCATATCGACCAAGTGGGTCGCAGGTGGAGTCTTCCCGTCGAAGGCGCGAGCTGCAGTCATTCGGACACGGTTCGCTTGTGTTACAGCGACCATTCGGGTCGCGGGTTTCGTTACCCGGTTCGTCCCGCGAGCCAAGAAGTCTTCGTAGGCCGCGGGTCAGCTAGTCATGACCGATATGTGAGCCGAGGGCCCTCGATGAGGGTTCCCGCGAGCCAACACGTTCGTTCGGGTCGTGGGTCTTGTAGTTCAGCCAAGAGTACGGTCCAAGGTTATTCCCAAGAACCATAACTCTCTTTTCCGAGACCTTTAGACTCCTTTGTATTTCGTGATTCGTCTTCTTAATAAGATTATCAAAAATCTGTTTCTTCTTTAAATTGCTTGATCATACAAGTTGTGTAATATCCTTCTCCTCCAGAACTTCATTTGTGTACATTATTTCGGTTCCAGAGTTTGATAGATCAAGAGTTGTCCATAGCTCTTGATAGTTTCATTTGATCCAATAAAGCAACAACTCCCATTTCAAAACCTCTCGTTCATCCACCATCACCCATCACATCCAATCCTTACCAAACTCCCTTCACAAAATACCCCCAATTCATTCCCAAACTCATCAGAATCATCCACTGTATTCTACACAAGAAACCGGGAAGTTTCATCGCTATATTCAATCCACATGAGAGAGATTTTCGGTATTAGCCTCTTAACCTAGCTAAGAGCGTATCAGGTGGTATCAGAGTAACTCTGTGCTAGGTTGTATCTTCTCTTTTCTTCTCTGTTTTTTTAAAGTGTTTTTGTGTTTTGTGTCGAATAGAATTTTGGAATTTTTATTTTTATTTTTTACTCTAACGTAAAATTCATTGAAAATATCTACTATATATAAAATGAGTTTTTATTTGCTCCTAGCTATGCCACATAGGCTGGAATAATCAGCCAATCACAACATGCCACATCAGGGTTAGATCATCTGAAAACTTTCGATGGGCTTTTATAATTTAAAAGCTCAATCATCTTAAACAAAACCTCATCTTCTCTACTGCCATTTAAGAACCCATCGACTATTTTGTACCCATTTCTTCTTCTCCAATGTCGCTTCTCTTCAACTTCTCACCCAGTAAGCATTTTTAAAATGTACCTCTTCTTCTCTATAGTTTATAGTAGGAGATGTTTGTAGGAGTTACGAGGCGAAGAGTGGAAGGTCTAAGGAATAAACGAGAGAGCATGATTTAGAGATTTGGGGAAAGGAACAGTTGCAGAGAGATATATCTAAAGACGAATGAGGTTTTAGATCCCGGTTTAATCATCAACTGAACACGAGTTTGCATATAATCAATCAGATTGGCTCAAATCAATTCGGCAAAATAAAAATAAACCCGAGGTTAAAGTTGCATATAATCAATCAGACTGGCTCAAATCTTTTTGGCGAAGTAAAAATCAAGATGGTTTACATCGCGTCGTGGGACAAATTTGTGGGTCAAAAGCTTTTTTGAGTCCACCTTGAATCTGTAAGTTTGCTCGATTTCATTATTGCAGTTGTTTTGAATCTAAGCATCAATTTTTTTTTTTTTTTTGGGATGAATTGGCAGACTCGGTATGTCATTAAGTACAGACACAATGACGGAAATTTTGTTCTTAAGATTACTGATAATGAAGAGGTATGACCACGATATACAATACATGCTTCTCAACTTGAGACTCAATTATGTGAAATTCGATATTTGATTTGGAGAATGCAATTATGGTGCCTTCAGAATTATCTTTTATGCTCGTTGTTTTCTAAATCATAAAAGTGAATAAGGACAAATTAGTGTACTTGTGTTTACAATGGATGAAGCACTTCCTCTGTGATGCTTTTAAACATGGCCCAAAGTAATTGAATTCAAAACATTAAAGAATTATTTTAAATAATAATCGGGTGATGGTTCTTAACATCAGATCCCGTAGTCTCGAATAAACAATTCATATTCTCGAATCGAGATAAGCCACTAAAGCCTTTCAATCAAGAATACGCTCCTCAGAATTTTCATATCCTTTCCATCATCCACTTGAATAAAGACATTGATGAGAGCTGAGTAATTTCACTTGGCGCAGTAATAAAATGTCTCTACCTGAATGAGTAAAATCTGGTAAGTTTTTGGATATTGTGGATTAGTATAGCTCTAAACATAATAAACAGCTTAGTCAGGAATTGCTTAGACTTTGTTCTACATTTGTCTATAGAGATACTATGTATCAGATTCCTGAAAATTTATGAACTTAGCTTCAGTTTCATTATGTATTTGTTCATTAGACTATGTATTAGGCTCATGAAAATGTCAGATATTAGCTCGGTTTTTGTTCTACATATGTCTTTCGAGACTATGGATGATGTTTATGAAATTTTTTGGAAAAAATATTTATCCTCAAGACATGAGTGTTAACGTCTTCTCTTTGTTCACCGCTTATTTCTTGGGTTGCTATTTTGTGATTTGATTCAGTATTTAACTAATCAACACTGACAATAACTATTTTGTTGTTGCGTCAAGCTTATTTCAAGTATGCATGTGAGTCCTTTGACAAGAGAAGAAAGCAAGAAGAGAAAAGTAATTGCGTCGAGAACCATAGTGTTCATGTTGTCCAATCTCAACACTTAACATCATTTTGAGAATGAAATGGCTCAGTTTCGGGTAAAAAAAGAAACCCAACATAACAAAGAGGGTGTATGTTACTCAAAACTGATCATGCATCTATATATCTTTTTTTTGCTGAATGTGTAGGAAAGACCAAACAGATCACTGATGGTGTGTCAAGACTAATTTGAGGCTTCAAAACTCCAGAAGATAAGGCATGAAGCTATGAGCGAGATGGAAGGTTGCACGTACATTCTTTATAAACTGATAAGGATTTAGTTTTCACCCAAAATATTCCTGCAAGCACACAGGCTCTCGCACTATTACTTAGGGATCGAATCCACAGGGAGGCAAAATGTACACAGTAGTAAAATCGATTCAACTTGAGCTAAGCAACAAAAGATAGTTTTTGGGTTTTTATCGATCGAATGAGTTTAGTCGTTCGATCGAATGAAAAGGTTTTTGCAAAACATGCAAAATGAAGGAAAAAAGATAAATAATAATATGTTGCAATTGTCGGGTTTCAGAAAATTCTTCTAGGTTCTATGGATTAAAATATTCAGATTTATAGGCAAATAAAAATCCGGTTAAATATTCATGCCAATCGTAAATTAATCTTTCTATTTTCATAGTCATGATTAAACATGTCTAACATCCTGATTCACACAATAGTCACAAAGTGTGAACTAGGAAAACAAGCCGCATAAGTTGTTTACCTATCATTTAATACTAGTTCTTATCAGTCTCATCAAATTGTCAAGATAAAGAGATCAATATATAACAAATTACCTAAGGTGTCAAACCTAAGCAATCATGTAATAAGTATAAATCCTATTGAAAACTCTATTCCCAACAAAAGATCTACTCAAATATAATAGCAAAAACCATATATATAAATCAATATCATAAATAAATAGCAAAGGGTTCAGAAAACTTCTCCAAATCAGTAGACGAGGAGGATGAAATCTTCTCCCTTACAACAACAACAAGAAGAAATTACAAAGAGATTTAAAGATAATTAAAAGCAAAGTGCTCTCTCTGGAGAGTTTTGTGTAAAGAGAAGCACACCCTTCTTCTGACACGAAAATTCTCTTTATATAGGGAGTGAGGCACGTCCAAGAGCTACAGAAAGGAGATAAGAGAGGATCATCTGAAGAGATTCACAATATTTGATCTTATCCTCTTCAATCGATCGAATAAAGAGAGAATATTCGATCGATTCTTCTAGAATGGTCTTCTGATAGCTATAAATCTTCTCACACAACTTCTTTTTGTTCCCAAATATACCATGAGTATCTGGAGTGGTTATGAGAAGTTTCTAGAATATTTTTGTTATTATCTGCAACTCAATCGATCGATCAACATAAGTGCGTTCGACTGATTTGGCTTTGGGTTTCAGACAGACATCTCTTCAGTGAATTGAGCATAAGTTCCTGCTAGTTGGGCCTGATGACTTGATTCGAAGCCCATATAAAAGCTAACTCACTTGGCTTGATTGTCTCCAAATTTTACATCAATCCAAAATGTATAGAATTTTCGTTTGGACCTGAACATTTGGTGATGATTTGCTGTCTTAGGCGAGAAAAGCCCGTTTTGTACCTAAAAAGCCTTATTCTCACAAAAAAAAAACACTTAGAAATCATAAAATAGTGAAACTCATCACTTTAATCTTGAAATCCTTAAGTTTCGTCATAAAAAGTACTTGAAATATATGGTAAAAAACGGTAAAATATCACCCCTATCATAAACATAAACCGCGCAACTGATACACAAAGTTTTACCCTATGTATTTCTAATTGCAAGTGCATAGAAATGTCAGTTATAGTACTTAAGGATCGAATCGGCGAAGACCGAATTAATATGCAGACTTATAAATGAATTCTAAATTAAATATAGGATGATGGTTTTGAGTTTAACTAACTAAGGCAAATAACTAGCACATTGTGAGGGATTTTAAACCAATTAAATGCAAACGCTATGCTTTTGGGCACTTCAACTAGGAATCAAATCTGACCCAAATTACGTCGAATGTCGATCGACACTATGATGGTGTCGATCGACACCTCATGTACGTATTTTATGAAACCTTAACTCTAGGATAGGGACAATGCAAACAAGCAATCCAACTCTCATTGAGATTAACTATCTTAGGTTAAGTACTAGTGATGACCAAAACTCTCAGAGAAACCCTAAGGAATTTAAACTAGTATTAACAAACCGATTCAATTGTTCACTAACTATTATAAACCAAGTCTCCTTGACAAAAGATAGCTAGCTCTCCTAAGACAATTCCATCAATTTATTAACACTCTCGTGTATAATAAAATCCCTATGATCTAGACTCTAGATAGCTAATCTATGAATCTAGCATTAAAAACATCTAGGAGAAGAGTTAATTAATGGTTCCTAAATTAACCATAAGGCTAATAGAAATTCATCCTAATCTAAGAACCCTAAACCTAACTAATGAACTACTCAGACATAGTAAAGCAATTCATCATGCAATGATTAATGAAAGCAATAACAATCAATAAAAAGAGTTTAAGAATTCTTCTCCCAAAAACTCTCTCTAAAGTAGAATAGAGTATTAGCCAAAACAATGGCCAAAACAAAGTATTTATATGGTCTATGACGGATTTTGATAATGGTAGATTTGCCTATAAAAATTATGGAAATCTTCTTGATCTTTAAATTTAGAGAATATTGGCAGATTCTCCGTAGCTGTCGATCGACACCTCTTGCTGATTTTTCATTTCTTCATTGTTTCTTTTTTCGTCTCTTCAAGCTTGTTCTATTTTTGTTTCATAATTCTTCTAGATTGTTCTGAAGCTCCAAAACTCGTCCATGCACCTAAAATGACTATTTTAGACTCTAATAATAATAATATAGACTCTAAAATATAAATAAATATATATTTATTATCATAAAAACTGATAAAATACGAGATATAAGCAACCTTAGCATGTCGTTGGAACTCTTCATGATGGATTAATGATGTAACATGAAGACCACAGAGACATAGTAAATGATTTCTATTATAACTAGTTTTAGCTATTCTAGTATACTGATGAAAACATAATTTACACGGGCGATGTGCATTGTTTTTGTTTTTTTGTTTTTAGGATTAATTAAACTTATCTACTTAATAGTTAAACAAAGTAGAATATTGTGTTAACGTAAAAAAAAAGAAGTTTAGGTGAATATATATTTAGGGGATTCAAATATTTCATTTTAAAATTAGCTATAACATTTATATAAAAATATGATTAGTTATATTTAAAAGAACCGTGACTGTAAATAAAAAAGGTGAATCCATGAAAAACATGTAATTGTATCTTTGTGACTTTGTGGCCTTTTCGGCCGTCGTGCGGTCTTCAGCATCGACACCGGCCTCTCTTCTTAGTTGTGTGTTCTCGTGTGTCATACTTTCCTCTCTAGTATGATGTTGAGGTTGTGATTTTCCTTGTTTGGTCTTGGTGTTATGATATTGTGGTTTCCGATCCTTTGTTTGGGCTCATCTCTCTTTTCCAGATACTTACTCTGGAGATGGAGCTTATAGTTGTGGGGTTTACCCTCGTTGTTTCATTGATCCTTAGGTGGATAAAGAAATGCGGTCGTTGTTTTTACTTACTCAAGGATAGTGTGCAACTAGGAAACTTGACAAAGCAGATATACAAAATTGGAAAGAAGATTGAGGAAGACATATATGATATAAAGACTTATTTTGAATCCCGATGAGATCGCATTGAAGAGTACCCTAATCATGGGGTTAAAATTCGACTAGAAATATCTTTATAGGTTTTATTTAAATCTTTAATGTTTATCCTTAATCTCTGTTTATTTTGCTTTCTATCTTCCTAGGTGAATAAAAAAAAAATCTAAAAAAGAACTATAAATTAGATTGATATTAAAAATTATTTAACAACTTAAAAATTAAAATATACAAAATATGATTTGCTTATAATATCTGAATTCTGTGAAAGATATTAAATAATTAAACCACAACAGAGTTTTAATATACTTATATTGACATAAGTATGTCAAAATTTTATCTTAGATAAGTTATAAAATAGAAATTAACAGATGAACACAATATTAATTTTAAGTTTTTCTTTATTTAAAATATCATATTCTTTACAAAAGAAGGAAATATCCGATGACAAAAGATAAAGAGCTCTTCATTGTTTGTTCGTTACGGCAGAAAAGAAGAAGAAACATCTTATTATACAAAAAGAAAAACAAGAACATATAATATGTTTATGAAAAATCAAGCTCGAGATCTCTCTCCCTTGCCGCGTTTGGAGTATCGGACTTTATCATCGCTCGAACCTCGATGGCTTCGTCTTGAAATGTCTATCTACTTCTATTTCTTTCCTACTACTATGACGGTGGTGAACCGATGTTCCCACGGCTGCTGCGGCAAGCGATTCGATCTGCGAAGAGGAAGACGCCTTTCGGCGTTTACTAGACTGTTTTTCTTCCTCCGGAAAGCTTATCGGAGCGAACACGCTTGACTTATGATTATCAATCTCTGCTTTAGTTGCTCCTACTGGCTCTGATCGTTTACGGCTTTGATGTTCGTTACGTTCCAAATGATCTAGGTGGTGGTGAGGGTAATGGTTGTCTCGGCTTCTATTCTCATCACGACGTTCGCGACTGCGGCGGTCGTAGTCGGGATTCGAAGGCCGAGGTGCTTGTCGAGATTTATTGTTCATCATCATTCTGCTATTATTCTCTTCATACCTGACCATCTTCCCTTCTTCATTTCGTCTTTGGCTCTCGCGTTTTCTTAACATCTCGGCTTTTCGGGCTTCAACTTCGTCTCTGCTCATCATAGCTTGTTGAAGATTCATACGATTTCCCAACTCAGACAGGTCCCTATGAGGTGGGAACGCAAATCCCGGTCCATCTGGATGCATCATATGTATACCATTAAATGCATAATTCATAAATGGAGGCATCGCGCCTGGAATAGGACCAAACCCATTGAAGCCAGGGTGGAAGCCATTGAAACCGGGTTGCATGCCGTTGAAGTACTGGAGACCTGGACCCATTTGCATCATATAGTTAGGCCCTGCTAGATCACTCTGCTGCTGCACTTCTTCTTTCGGGGGTTGCATATTCAACTTTGAAGTTGTTGCTTCTTTCAAAGCCACGGACCCTTGAGTGCTTTCACATGCATCAACTTCTTCAGATTCCCGAGGGGCACTAGTGATCTCTGTTGTTTCCATCGGCGGCTTTACGGTTGAAGCATCGCTGTTGTTACTTTGAGCTGGTTTCTTCTCACCTTTAGATGCAACAGATGTAGTAGGAGATAAAGCCTTGGGAGGTGGACAGCGTGCAGACTCCAAATCTGGAATATAGCCCACGCTTCCTGAGTTCTCAGAGCTATCGTTTCCAGCTTCCAAAATACGGTTTATAGCATCCCTGAGGGTCTTGTTTGGTAAAAGATCACCAGCAAGTACATGAGTTGCTCCACAAACACACTTTGACTTTGCAATAATGTGATCTCTGATACACTTGTCACAAAAGCTCTGAAAACAACATTTGCTTGCAAGTGCAGCATCTTTCATTAATTGTTTGCATAATGGGCATTTTAGCTCAGGCGGAACTTCTCCTACAGAACGTGTGGATGTGGTTGATGGCAGGCTCTCCATTTCCTTATCAAAAGCATCCTCGTTTGGTTTCAGAACCGCAACCACGCCATTTGGCAAGGAATAAGAACCATTGGGGTTTGCCATTAACATGGACTTGGGGATACCAGTAGGTGGTTTAACTCTCTTAACATCATAGTTAGGATCACCATTTGTGGGACAATGCTGAATAAAATGACCAGGGACCTTGCAACGATGGCAAATATATCCTGGAGGTGGTGTTTGCCTTAGCATACCTTTAGCAAAATCACGTCCACCACCCCTGGCATTCATACCCCTATTATAACCTCTCCCATGTGCAAAACTATCTGGACCTTGTCCGTGCCAGTCAAGTGCTGAAGTGTTGCATAACGCCTGGATTTTGCTTTCTTCATCTACTTTCTCATCTGCTGGTGTAAGATCATTATGCTGGGTATTTTGGGCCTCAGGAATGGAATATAAATCATCTCCAAACTCGTCTTCAGGATAGCTTGATGTAGATGGATGGACAACAGGAATATTGGTGATATGAGCCTGAACAGGTTCCACTCTATTCTCCTCCTTTCTAGGCTCTTGTCTAGTAAGAACTGTGATGCGAGGGCGTCCTGGGACACGACGAACAAGGACAGATGTATTCCTCTGTATTAACATTGCTTCATCCAGATACTCTTCGTTAGTTTGGGCATTAGAGACGACAATATCAAGGTCTTTACCCGTGCCCAAGTGCTTAGTTTCGAAAATTTTGTCTTTGAGAATACCAACTGATATAAAAGCACCATCCATGGCCATTGTATCATAATCCCTCGCACTCTTAAACTTGTAATATATTGCCATTTTTTTATATTTTTATTTTTATTTTTTTGAAGCCAGAGATTTGATTTCCAAAAAAATCACTAAACGTAAATACAAACGAAAAAAACCTAAAATATTCAACAATTTACTTCGCTGATTCGACTTCACAAAGGAAACCTTCACGCGTGCGCCAAATCCAGAACAAATCGAGCAGTGATTTCACCGCAGATGGTCTCCAAATCGGCTCCTCCGAAGAAGATCCGTCGCAACCTAGCTTCAACACTCCGGAAGCTTCAAGTTGCTAAAATCGAGAGATTGAGGATTAATCTGAGGAAGATTCAAACGGATCTAGAGAAATCGAGCTTGACGAGAAGCAGAGAGATCGATCTTGAAATCTAGAGTTTCGTTTCGGATACAGAGCTACTATCTCTTTTCTCTCTGGAATTATTTAGAGCTCTTCGTGAGTTTATCTACTTTATATAAAGGAAAAAATCGCTTCACTCGTTTTTGTTATTTTCCTTTTTTAGTTAATGTCGGTTTAAATTACATATTTTCCTTTTTAGTTTACGTCGGTTTAAATTACATATTTTACATTTTAGTTTTGGTCGGTTTAAATTACATCTGTCATTCGGTGCTTGGATTGGAATTATCTGATATTTATGATGAAGAGCCTGGGATTCCATCCAAAATGGTGTGAGTGGATAAAAACATGCATCTCAACTGTCACATATTCGGTGGTTATAAATGGACAATCAACAAGAAAATTAATTCCCAAAAGAGGCATTAGGCAAGGAGACCCTTTATCACCCTATTTATATCTAATATGTGCGGAAGGTCTATCATTACTTATCAAAAACCAAATTACACAAAGGAACCTTCATGGATTCAAAGCAAGTAACAATGGCCCTTCAATCTCTCATATGCTTTTCGCTG
>OVAP01002771.1:0-15271 GCA_900406295.1 Aurinia saxatilis
TATATATATATATATATATATATATATATATATATATATATATGATAATGAATGTGGCTGTACTCTTTTTCCTTATCATGGTTTTTATCCCGTTGGGTTTTTCCATGACAAGGTTTTAACGAGGCAACAAAACATGTAACTGATAGACACAAAANTGTACTCTTTTTCCTTATCATGGTTTTTATCCCGTTGGGTTTTTCCATGACAAGGTTTTAACGAGGCAACAAAACATGTAACTGATAGACACAAAATGAGAAATTGTTAATTACAAATGATACGTGAAAGTTTATCATATCCCCGAAGTATTGATGATGAATAATTAAGATCGAGAGAAGAAGATTGGTGATGCTACAAATGCGTTTCAAGTGAAGATTAGAAGACTTATTTACCAAGACGCTTCGAGAAACTACTTTTAAGAAATTACCTCATCATACGAAACGATTCCATCTCAAATATCTGAAGTCATGTACTCATGAGGGGGAGTAAAAACGAATATCTGAAGTCATATACTTATGAGGGGGAGCATAGGCGTGCTGCTCTCTTTTTTTCTTAACCATGTTTTTTTTTCCACTAGATTTTTCTGGTAAGATTTTTAATGAGGCAACATTTTACGCGTATTAAATATTAGTGTTATGTAATAATGATCATCCAAGAGAGAGTGTTATGAATCCATTTGTGGATATCCATTATAGAACCCATTAGTCTAAGCTCATATAAAGATTGAACATAAATCATAATCATATAATCTATATAAGGCTTGCCTTTTTTTATAGAATAAACAGACCTTATTATTCATACCAGACTATTAGATTTCAATCATAGTCGTGCCATGTCGACAGTCGACATAGTCATAAATTTAAAGGACTCACGTAAGAGTAAAATGAAGTTTCGTAACTATGTTCTAGTGAATTTAAGCCACATGTTTAGGTACCTTTGTGTTGGAGAGGACACGTTTCTAGTTTTGCCATCACCTCTTGAAAATAATAATAAAATAACTAACCAGCCGACCTAAAACCCCAAAATATCTGACTGAAAAAAGGAAAGAAATCGACCCCACGTGGAAACAAGAAAGACTTTAATAACCCGAATAATTCGTCTCTATAAAGATCCAACTCTCGATCATTACAAATTCAACAAAATAACAGTTTATTCTGCTCTTTCTTCGAATCTGATATTTCAAAAGCACTTATCAATTATATCATCGATCGTACATACTCAAAAGGATGGCGTTTCCGTCGTGTGTTCAGTGTGGAACGAGACAGAACCCGTGTCGGTGCAAAGTGGTGGGACCGACGTTAGGAGTCGTGGCGTTTCTGGTGACCGGAATCATCGAATGGCCAGTTGGTGCGATCATTTATATCTTTAAACACGCCAAAGGTCGCCGTATTATGTCTCATCCGGCCAGACGCGTTTATCCCAAAGTCTCTAGAGCCATCCCCATTTGAGACTTCATTTCTCGTCGTTATCCTATGCTTCTGTATTTCGTTGACTAATGGCTTTTACTCTCTGTCATTTTTCTTTCATATATATATATATGATCAGACTGGTTTATAAATGACAAAAGTAAAAAAATTATGTAATGTCAAAATGGGCACGAGTCTTTTCGACCCATTGATTTACTTGATGTATGCTTTCCTTTTCTTTGCCTTTTGATAAAATGTTTGATGTGTACTTCTTTCTGTTTCCTTTTGTAATGTATAAAGCTAATAATAAAAATATATATATATTGGGTTAAAAATATGTATGGTTATGATCGAGAGAAGTATGGCTTAGGGTACATGATGTAGCCCCCAATTTCAAAAATATTTTGCTTATATTATATCTTTGCAACCTGTGTGTGCGGCTCTTGGAGTATTCTCCCATTTTGTTTGCTGTAATCAAAAATCTAAAATTAAATATATTTAATTAAATCATTGAATAATGATTCTAAACAAATTTAATAAATATTAAAAATGCTGAAAAATAATAACTAAGAAATGATATGAAAGAAAGTTTAATTACACATGAAAAAAATCAGTTAATCCAATATATTTATTTATATATCACAACTAGATAATGAATTTAAACCTAAAAATAAAAAAATATATTGATAAATTATTTTTAAAACACAAAAATATTATATATATATAAAATAGCTTCTCAATGCCATCTTATTTTCACATAACTTAGTATTGTGACACATCATCTATTATTTTTTGATTTTATATTATTAATTCATTGGTTCTTTATCCTTCGTTACAATTTAAATCTCACCATAACTAGTATTCATTTTATTAATTTTAGATAGAATTGGAAAAGTCATTTTCCATAAACATAATTTTGATATTACCTTTGAATAAATACATAAAACTATCATAATAATATCATCAATCTATAATTTTAGTTTCATATTATTATCAAGAATTTTTTATTAAAGTTGTTCAATATATTTATAAATTTATGTAAAATATTTGTAGATAATTTTTTTAATGATAAAAAAATATTGGGTGGATGAATAATTCGTCAACTTTAAAATATTTAAGTTATTTGTGAACAAAAAAATATATATATTTGATTCACTTAACTCATTTTTTCCCATATAAAAAATATTTAATTCTCTTCAAAATCCCAATGAAATAATTGATATTTTACATAGAATTTGATAACAAACTAATATGAAACATCTTATACAACAGAAAAAAGAGAGTAACAACTATATATAATTCAAATTAATAATAAAAATGAATATATATATATATATATATATATAATATCAGTCATTTGTAAAACATATAAAATGTCATTAGAAAAATTAGGACATATATTATCTGAATTTTTTAATAATTACACCTTATCATATTCAAAAATGCAAAAACATACAAATATTTGAAATACAAAACTTTTTAATGTGTTGGTGGTTACAAATGGTTCATACAATATAAGAAAACCGAATTAGCAATATGATTAATCAACCCGAACTTTTGTAACATCTGAAACTTTTGTAAAATTAATATTTTAGAAGAAACTATTTTTTGTAATCAGAAAACAATAAACACAAGAAAAAAATTAACAAACAATTAATAACATTAATACAATTAATAAGTACAGTACCACGCAAAGCGCGGCTCTTTTGCTAGTATATATATATATATATTCCAAATAAAATTCCTTAATATTAACATCTTATCCTTGGTTAGATGAAATAAAGTGGGAAGGGAACAAAATTTCAAAACCAAGAGAAAAAATATAACAAAAACAAATGAAAAATACTAGGGAAGCAATCAATCTCCTGAAACCTTAGATGACATATATTCAACGAATAACCAAAATAAAAGAAAGAGGACTAGAGAGACAATCAGTCTCTTGAAATCTCACAAGACATATTTTCAAAACAAACAAATTTATATATATATATATATATATATATATATATATAGAAAATGAAAAATTTGATCTTAAGAATATCTACAAAATTCAAAATGATTAGCAACTATTTCACATTTTTATGGTGGTAAAAAATTGAAACAATCATTTTCATTTATAATAAGATATTATGCTCTATATTTGTAGATACTTAAGCAATATTCATATCAATAAATATAATAATTAAATAAAAATTAAACAAAAACCAGGATCACACACTAACATAGTCATTAAAAACTTGGTAGAATGATGGGTTATATATAATTATGGGAGATTTTAAAACAACATGACAAAAGATTTTGTTGTACACTTTCAAACAGTAAATCATATAATCGCATAGACTACGTATAATAGATATTTTAAAACAACATGATAAAACGTTTTGCAAAACGTGTACTACAATTACAAAAACATGTATGAGACATCATTATCCGAAGAACAAAACAAATGGAAAAGAAAAAATAACACATCATGAGCGTAGCGCGGGTCAACCACTAGTATAAAATAAAAGTGAAGCCCAAAAACATTGTACATGACACGTGTGAAAAAAAGAAGAGGAAACACTTTCTTTTTGAGAATTTCTTTCTTGTGGAGTTCGTCGCCGCTCTTCATCCATCCAACAAGCCATCTTTGAAGATCCACACCAAAATCTTCTTTTCATTGCCAGAAAAACACTTCACGACCTTCGATCTCAATTGGGATGTTAGAGAATCCTTTGTTGGCGTGATAAACTTCCGGAATAAAGTTCTCCCCAAAATACAGAGAAAACTTGTAAAGCTTAGAAGAGTCAGATAAAAAACAATCCAAATACTTCGGATCTACCGGACGGAATCCAGAGTTTTAAACCGAGCAAAGTCTGTAGATTTAATCGGTACACCAGAATAAAAAGCCGAATCAATCGGACTTAGCTCAACAAAGGAGAAAAGAAAAACTAGAAATAAAGAAACTATATACAAGGCACGGAGTCGGCTAAACGCCGATCTCCGGCCAAGATCTCAGATATGAACTTTTGTGGTTTTTAGAGAGATGTGGGAGAGAAAATAGAAGAAGAGAGGGAGAGGATTTTCATAACCATAATTTTTTTTAAAAAAAGTCTAGAATACCAACTCTCTATCTTGCCAATTATTTTCTGCTAAAGAAAAGAGAACGCGTCAATTTTGCTTCTCCTTGTCATGTCAGGCAGCTCTAGATATCTCCCAAAACTTTCTATTTTTTATATTCCAGTCATCAGTGTAATGTTGATTTCTACAGAGGGATTTATACCTTTGCCAAAAGTGATTGTCGGTTTGTTATAGTTTACTCTATGTCCTAAGATTCTTCCATAAGCTTTTAATATTTCCATTATTCTTCGACATTCTTGTTCATTTGTTCAACAAAATAAGACAGAATCATTAGCATATTTTTGGACAATTTTTACTTGCATTAAAACCATGTAGATTTCTTTTTCAAATTTGGTCTTTAATTAAGATGGAAAGCCTTCACTACAAATTAGACAAATATATGATGAGATTTGATCCCCTTGTCTAATCCCTGTTATTGAGATTATTCTAGTAGTGAGTTGACCATTTATTAGGATAGAATAATTGACCGCGGTAATACAGATCATACACTATTCATATCATTTGTCTGCAAAGCCTTGCTTCACAATGAACTCTATAGAAGACCATTATATCTTGTCTAAGGCTTTTGCAATATCAATTTTGAAATCCATACGAGGTTGCTTCAAGCTTTTTGTATGCAGGGAGTGTAAGATTTCATGAATGATGATATATAGTTTGTAATTAGTCTTCCTGAGATAAAAGCATACTCGTTCTCGGAGATTAGAAGATTTAGCAAGGGTTTCAGTTTGTTTGCAAGTATCTTAGAAAAGATTACATATGCTACGTTGCAAAGACTAACTGGTCTGTAATCTTTAACTTTGGTAGGGTTTTCGATTTTGGGGACCGGAAAAATGTGGGTATGATTTATATTTGGATCTAAGTACCATGTTTTAAATACGAATTTTACAAAGTCTATCACACATTTGCCAATTGTTACCCAACTGTGTTTGTAGAAGCCCCCATTTAGTTCATCTAGCTCTCATGCTTTGTCAACACTCATTTACTTGATGGCTTGGTAGATCTCCATGTTCTGTAACTGAGTGGTAAGTTGAGATTATATCTCAAGAGTTATCTTCTTTGGTATTACGAGGATTTCCTTCGATTCGTCTTGTGGATTCTCAGTTGTGTAAAGCTCTTCAAAGTAGTTGTTATTACTTTATGGATATCCTTCTCTTCTTTTTTGGTCGGGTATGGATATCCTTCTCTTCAAACTAGATTTTTCCTTCTTTGTCTGTAATGGATGTAATCTTGTTGTAGTTTCGTCTATGCTTTCTTTTTAATGGAAATATCCGGTATTCTTGTCTCCTGCATGTATCCCCTCAGGCCTACTTTTTGTCCTCCATTACTTTTCCTACATCTGGTATTTTGATGGGAGTTTAGTTTTCGCCCAAAATAGGTCCTGCTAGTGCACATGTCTCGCAGTAGTACTTAGGGGTCGAATCCACAGGGAGTAGAGTGTACGCAGTAGCACGTCCAAAATCACTCGAGCTAAGCAACAATATGAAGTGGTTTTGGTTTTTGGTCGATCGACAGTGTGAACTGGTCGATCAATAGAAATACCTTTTGGTCGATTGCAGATAATGCGGTCAATCGATCAACGCCTGAAAATGTTAAAACAGAATAAACGTGAGAAAATTCAAATATTAAAAGCGTTAGGAAGTCAGGCAATGCATCAGAGGATCACGGTTTGAATTATTCAGGGTAGTAGCTAGTGTAAATGTCCTAGTTTAAGCTATATAGTTGAAATCACTATTAACTGACTATCCTTATGGTCAAGCTTGGCCAGTCTAGTTCAATTGGTATCCGAGTTAACTGTAACATATATCTTTTCAAAAAGAGAACCTATGGGCTGATCAACCAATTAATCTAGGCATTAAGTTCAAGGATACAAATTATCTAGACTATAAATAGTAAATGTTTCACTATCAAGTTTTGGATCTCTTAATCTAAGTGGTGTATTAGTAGCAGGTTTATACTATGATTATATTAAGATATGATATGAAAGTAAGCTTATAAACTAACCATTACACAGCCCTATTGCATGGCTATCTACCAAACCATGATTCCTCCTAACAAAACCATATTTCTAACTAAGAGACTACTCAATCATGCTAAAAGCAAACATGATGACAATGAAAATTGCTTATTATAAAAGAGGGTTCAGAATAGCTTCTCTGGAGTGCAAAGATTACAAACTTTGTCCTTGAAGCAATGATCAAAGCAACATAAAAATGAAGAAACAATGAAAAGAAACTGAAAACTATTTAGCATGGATGTCTGGCTTCATTCGTCTTTATTTACAGGGGAGAGGGTCGAGCTATTGACCGAGATAAATCAGGAAGAGATTTGGATTGGGATCCAAATATTTGTGTCTATCCGGCTCTGATCGATCGGTCGCCAATATAATAATCGATCGACTAATATCCAAAACGCGTCTTCTGAAGATTCAGTATCTTCTGTGATTATCTCCAATGTATCCTGATATCTCCCCGAATGCAACAGTCCTTATCTGAATTTGTTCTCGGAGCTTCCTTGAATTAATGGGCCTTGATCAATCGGTGGGCCTCTCTTCCGGTCGATTGGGCATTCATTTCATACGGGTTTCCAGATACACATTCAATTATTTGGGCTTAATTTCTTACTCATGAGGGCTAACGACTTGATTCCAAGCCCATGTGACAGCTAACTCACGTGGCTTGATTGTCCTAACTCCTCACTTCAATCCAAAATGAAAATCTTCTTCATCTGGGCCTGGACTTCTGATGTTGATTTGTTGGACTTGATAGAAAATGCCCATTTGTGACCTAAAATGCATTATTTTCACAAAACACTTTGCAAACAGAGAAATGTGAAATTCAGTGGTTTATGTTTCAAATCAAATAGTTTCTTCATAAAAGCACTAAAAATTCATATCGAAAAGTGGTAAAATATCAGCCATATAATATTTCATAAGGTTACTCTTGCTAAATATTGTTTATCTGAATAGTATCCCAAAAGCGTTGTTCATATATCTTCTGCAGCCTATCTCTGAATTCTTTTATTCTTTCTTTTTCTAGGGTTTATGTTTTCCTTTAATTTGCATTGTATAAGACTGTATTTGTATTTGCCAACAACTTCATTTTTTTTATTGGCAAGTTCTTGCATTATTTTTTCCATACTAATATTACTGTATTTTTGGGCTTGTTGTTTCTCCATCGATTGTCGTATTTGAATTATTTTCTTTCCAGCAACCTTTGGTCGTCTGTATACAAGATTAGAGGTCTATGATATGTTCATATCCATTTCAGAGCTTTGAGATGTACTTTGAGATAAAGGTTTTGCCATTCTCCATTAGCTAGTGCTTTATTTATCTTGAATTTGATTGTGTAGTTTAGTAGTTGTATATGTTGCATGTTAATGTGTATTTTCTTCCTAGTAACTTTATATTATGAAGCTCTAAAGTATTTAACATTCTTTTAAACTAAGTGAATGTGTGTTTTGATCTTTGCCTTTCTTCTATCTTTTGAGTTATATTTTTTATCACTGAAATCCCTTAGCATTTAGAATACTAGTTTTATTTTATTTTTGTCACCAAGAATTTTTATTACACGAAGAAACGTGGCAAGAGCCATACACAGAGAACCAGTTTTAGCACACCAATAGGGAGGTGACATGAATTAGGAATTATTACAAAAAACAAAGAAAGGGCAATTTGCATTATCGAAATCTAATTGATCAGCCAGCCAAACAGGTTCATGATTTGTGATGTAAGATTGGTACTGATGGTGTGTAGTGACACTTCTTGCCATATGAAAAGCTACATGGTTTGCCGTTGGATTAATAATGTTTAACGATCAGTCTTGCAATCTATGTAGGACCACAAATATCCTGTTTACAAGGCCCCAAACATATATGAAGTGTGAAGGGTTATATAAGACATCCTTCATTTGGGCATCCGAGACTTCAAAGATGATGCTTTGCAAATGGAGTTCCGACATACATGTTGCAGTCCATAAAATTCCCTCTAGCCCTGCCTGGAGAGAAGAAGTTGAAGGTGTAAAGGCATTTCTACTGTGGAATAATGAAATTCCAAGATGATTTTGTACAATCCAATCACCGCCACTAAGTCGCTTCGGGTGTACCCATGATGTTGCCAAATTGTATTTAATTTCAAGGGAAGACGGTTTCCTCCAGGCTGTCATTTCAGCAGTAATTTCACCCACAGTATGAGTGTGATTAACTGTGTACCAAGTCTGACCATCCTTTTGTGCTCGCTGCAAAATAAAGTATGTGGAATGCGACGTTTGCTCAAACGTCAAGCTATTTCGTGCCTACCAAAGTTGCCATAATAACAAGGGAAAAGAGACCAGTGTGTCATTGTTGTTGTCCTGAGACGCCAGGAAATGCATATTAAGAAAAACAGAGGTATGGGAGAATTCCTTTGGAGGAACATTTAATCCAGAGAACTCCTCGCAGCTCTAGGACAACTAAATAAGACATGACAAATTGTTTTTGGCTCTAATCCACAAGGGGGGCAAGTCACATTTATATTCATACCATGCGTATTCAGACGATCTTTGGCCTCTAAGGCATCTGAGAGACAAATGTTTCATTTTAGGGGAGGCCTTAACCTTCCAAATTTTCCGCGAAAACGCTTTTTCCAGGGGAGAAAGTGGAGCTGTAACTGCATTTGACGCCGACATAAATAATTGGTATCCAGTTTTAACAGAATAAAATTCTGAGTGAAAATAACCCCCGTAGTAAACATCACTAAGCAAAATGTATGGCTTAATCTTCTAGATCAATGCGACATCCATGAAAAAATAATTCTTTGAGTATAGAAACATTTCACTCCGCAAAATTAGGAATTAGTAAGTCTGAAACCCGTAAATTTGTAAGTCCGAATCATTAGAATACTAGATAAGTTTGAATATTTTGTAATTTCTACCAAAAAAAAAACCCAAAAATATAAATCGATTTTATTAAATTTCTTTTTTGAACAACGAGTAACATGTCCGGTAAGAATAGTATTAGTAGGGATGCCTCAGTAGCCGTCTCGATTAAAAGCTGGTAGAAATAGTGGTGATGTATCTGCGAAGACTCTGCTCTCTGTTCTCTGTCCTAACCAGAAGGTTGATCATTTTATCAGCAATTCCACAGAGCAAAGCAACAATATAACCAAGTCTGACGTATTTTGTCTATATAACTGTAGATCACGAAGTCGCTTGATTTCGAATCCGGCTCAAAATTGGGTACTAACCGGGTTTCGCCACAACTTGCAAGGTTTCATCTTCTCCTACTAAATATAGTCTTTTGAGTTTTTGAGCTTTTCTGTTCGGATTCCTCCAAGTTGTAGACGAGGTGTTTGTAGAAATGCCGCCACAGCACTTTCAAATTTGAAATCTTTGTGTTGGGAAATGATAGAGACTAGGCTACATAAGAAAATGGTATTAAGCCTGATGTTTTAGGTTTATGTGACCTCCACAACTCATGAAATGATCATAATTTTGCTTATCATAATCCTCCCGAAAGAAGTATATATTTTACACATACATTTTCATCCTTGATGTTAATATCAATAGACTGTTGAGTAGAGTCTCAATATGCGATGGTGTTTGGTTACTACTGATGTTAATGGCTCTATATATGTGGCTTTTAGTTACACTCTAGTTATTTTAATGTCTTGCAGCGACTAGATCATGTGCAAGTGGAAGAGGTAAAGACTACAATCTATTCGGTAATGTGAAACCAGGTGATGATGACTTTAAAAAAGCATGGGAGAAAGAAATGGAGGATGATAATACTCTGTGGTCAGGAAGCGAAGACGAAAGCGATGATAATGCAAAACAAGAAAATGGAAAAAGTCGGCTTGAAAAGGAAATTAAGAAGGCTAGACAACAAGCAAAAGATAACTCGGATCTAATCGATGCTGATGATAGTGATGACTTATACAGTGTTTGGTCAGGAAGTGATGAGGAAAAAACGTTATGGACTGGTGATGAAGGTGACGATGACAACGATATTCCAACAGATCCACGCCCAAACGAAGCATCTGACAAATACTTAGATGAGTTGTTTGAGTTTAAAGAGAAGCCAAAGTACAGGACGTTGAAGTCTGAATTTGAGCCTGAGGAGCTTTCACCTGGTCAAGAGGCAAGGAAGCTTGCTTTTGAGAATGCGCTGAAGAAACTGAAGAAAGGGCCTGACGGGCGTTACACAAATGTATGGGAAGTAAGTAGTGATCTCGACGTTCTGATTGCAGCATTCGAAAAAATCATCTCAGGACCTGAATATGAAGAGCTAAGAAAAGGTGGACCCAAGAGACTGAACATGCAGTTCTTCAAGGATATACAAACTAAGATGAGAGATCCAAACTACAAATTCACACCTGAAGCAAGGTTGAAGCCTAAGACTAAACTGGTGCCTAGGAAAAAATGGCAGAAGACACAGTCCAGAAGAAGAAAAGCGCAGAAGCGGTAAATGCTCCTTGCTAATAGGTAAATGCACTGATCCTTTACAGATTGATCCTTGGTGATTTGAGTACCAAATTCATTTCTTGTAAATTCTTAATTACTACTGTGTTGATTCAGAATGGATTTTGTGGGTTTAAAGCATACTTAGAGAACATCTTCCGCAATTATGACCTAATAGTTATCTGATTGTTTCATGCTAGATCCAATCCTGTGAGTAATAGGTACGTGATTGAACAGCTTTCCTTTGCCGTGATTCTGGACTTGATATTCCTTCTTTTAGAGAAAGAAGCTTTGAAAGAAAAGCTAAAGATGCTTTGGTCCCTCTTGGACAATTTTTAGGGGGAGGAAGAATACAGCTTTTTGCACTTTCAACTTCAAAGATTTCCTTTTCTTGTCGTTTTGTGTTGAAAGTTGGAATTTGTAATGTGACACTCTCTTGACCTTTGAAGCTTATTTTAACAAAGGAAGCAATTTGCTTAACAAATCACAATATGCTGATTTTTGGGGTCTCTTCCTAATATTCTTCTTTGCTTAATTTATTTAAAATATAATTGTCAAAGTGTCATTCATGTCCTATAGGAATTGGACAAATTCACCAACATTTGGTGCTTAGTTGGTCCATTACACCTATTGTCACTCTTAAGATTCCACTTAGCTTATGGTTATCGCTCGAATATAATTTCAACAAATAGTAAACAAAAACAACAATATCGTGCATGTACCCGTCCCAAAAAATATGTACAATGTATTTCTTTTGTGGTTTAAAGGTTAGATTCTTCGGCCAATTTGCTGGTATGCAACTGCATTCTTGTTTTTGATCCGCTGCGTGCAGAGAAACTATTCGGAGTTTTGGTGAGAATCTTCTTCCCATGCGAGAACCAAATATAAATTTTACCTTTGGTCAAAACAAGGATATAGTCATCTAGTAAACGAGCATTCACAACAATAATACCAACATATCGGAGATTAAGACCGGCTGGGATATATAATCATATTGTCTTAGTATAATCCTGTTTAAAATTGTCTCTATAGTTTTATTACATAGTTTCTAGTTCTACACAACCTTCTTTTTTCTTTAGAGAAGCAAAAGTAGACATGTATACAAATAGATCATTATATGTAATATCTTCCTCTTACATGATGGAACAAGCGGAGTGGACATTGTCGTCGCTGAAGAGGGAAACATAATTTTCCTCAGGAGCGTTTGCGGTTGGAAACGATTGTGTGGGATTGCGGATGTGACCCGCGGGGGCACGTTTGTCATACATGCCAGGAGCAAAAGGGTAATAGACGACGTGTTGGGGTATGTATGGCCAAAACTCTGCCTTCTTCCCTGTGCTCTTCACTCTCTTCAACACCTTGTTTGGGTCTACATGTCCGTTTACCGTTATCCGGCTTTGCTTCCGGTTAACCTCCACCGATTTTACTCCTGGACCGGCTCCAACATCCAATATAAGTCAACAGTTTATGTAAATGATATTTTTACCAAAAAGCAAACATGAATAAACCTTTGAAAATATATTCAATGCTTATATCTTGAAAAACATACTATTTCTACGAAGAAATATTTTGTCTATCTTTAATATTAAATTTTGTGACTTTCCAACTCAAAATCAATAAGCAATTAGTGGAGAGTATCTATGATTTAAGTCCCTTACATCATTCTGATGTGGTATTCTTCACATTAACGAGGAAAAACAAACATATTTTTTACATGAAAACATTTGTCCTTTTGAAAAGTTAAAGTTTTAAAGATACTACAGAGAAATTTACAAAGCAAAAAAAAAAAAAATTAAGAATGGTTTTCTCAGAAAAAATGGTTTTCAAAACTTGAATGTATGCATACTGTTTATATTTTCCTGTTTTTACAATACTAGATAATCAGATATAATATCAGACTATTCTCAAAGTTTACAAAAAAAAAAAACGGGGTATATAATACCTTAATATTTATATACAATATTCAAATAATTAAAAATTCACTTACCAAAAATTGACTGATATGTATTAACTTTTTTTGAAAAAAATTTCAATTTCAGTAGACTAATAATTAAGAAATTTAAGAAAAACTGAAAAGTGATACAAAAATTAATTGAATCAGTTTTACTGATAGTTTTTTTTTCGTTCTTTCTACTGATAGTTATTTGTGCAAAGATAGATTCCGAACCATTACACTAGTTTGTACCAATCAAGTGCTTGAGTAAGTAGTTGTAAATTATAATAATGAAGTTTGGCCAGCTATAAAATTGAAACTTTTTCAAGAGAAGAATAAGAATCTTGAAAAGGTATACAAAAAGTAGGAAGAATAATTAAAAAAAATGGAAACAAAAAGGGAAAAAAAGAGAGATTGGAGAAAGTTTTGATTCAAAGTCAGAGAGAAAAAGAGAACCTTTCATGCGTCGAACCACGTTTCGTACTCTTCTTTCACAACCATCACAATCCATTTTCACCTTGATATCCACTGTCTACACAAACCACGAAATTACCATTATTGAATAAACATGAAATATCATATAAACGTTACATAATAGATCATATATACGTCAAAACGTAAACTAGCTTCCGGAGTATATAACTATCATGCAACTGATCGGTACTAAACTAGTAAATGATAATAAAAAATTTAAAAAAATTATCACTTTCTTGATATTTTTGAATAAAATAATATGACTTTTACCATAATAAAATCGATATAACTCTAAGGAGTGTAACATTTTGGCTTATGCTTTTGTTATTTTTGTATGTATCATCTATGAGACTATGACGTACCGATATATAAGTATATATAATGTTCATGTGCATAGTCTTTGGTTTTGTAACTAGATTGATCTAGTTTTCATGTCTATAAAGAAAAAATTTCATGTTATATTCTAGAAGAAGAAACATATGAATTTTGTGCACATACGTTTAACGTAGTAGAGTTGAAGGTATGGAGAAAAGAACAGACCTGCAATGGCTTACGCTTGGTTTTGGCTTGAGTGTATGTATATGAACAAAAGCTGGAGATATAATCAAATGCACCCATTTTCCTCCCTCTCTCTTTTCTTCACAAATAAATTATGTATAGGTATGATCAATTGGGTGAACTAATATAATAATGTTATGTGTATAAATATGTATACGTGTGTGAGTGTGCGTATGTGTGTATATATAGAGGGAGAGAAGAAGAAAAGAGGCTTTCTTAATAGAGAAGGAGAAGAGAGTTACGTGACATGCATTCAAGATTCCATGTACATATATATACAGGCTTTCTTGAATTTCTTTTTATTGGTCTATATTAAAATAAAATTTAACTAATTTGTACGAGAATGTTGTAGAAGAAAATTAAGGTGTATAATTAGGAACAAAAAGCGAGAAAGATAGAAAAAATTTTATAGTAAACCAATGGGTGTTAAAAAAAAAAAAACAAAAAAAATAAACCAGTGATAATAGAATCCATTTTAAAAATCCATCAAGTTCCTTCTTCTCCTTTCTATATTTTGGTGGCTCTCTCTCCTTCTGATGTGGTGTATAGATTCTTTGCCGGAAAAGGAAGTACGTGGCGGTTCCAACTAGCTAGGAGTCTCGACGGCAGAGCTCGTGTCACGGTGGCAAGGCACGTTTAACGCCTAGATTACTAGGGTTTCTAAGATTTTAAATCGGATTAGCTTAGCTTTGGTTATTGTAAACCGATTGATTCTATATTTCTGCATCGTAACCGATGTTTACATTTAATTTGAAAAATCTTTTTTTTTTTAAATTCCGTCAAGTTTTGTGGCCGCACATTTATTTGAATTAGGGACCAAAACATTTGATAAGAATGAATCTTCTCCTATGTAATTTTCAATTCGAACTTGAATATTATAAACCTGAATTAGCTCTGTTTGTACTACAACGTTTTTCTTTCTTCTTCATTTTAACTATTTTTACATATTGGTCTAGTGAGAAATGATGTCCCAAAAAGCTATTTGATTGGCCTTATTAGACAAAAGCTCCCAAATATTGGCCTTTTGCTTTGGTTTCGATTCAAAGATTATGGCTTTGCATCAACCAATTACTTTTTTATTAAAATAAAGTTCCAATAATTGCGTAACATGATTCGGTCACCTCAGAAATCATTAAACTATATAGAAACACTATTATAAGATGCTTTTTTAAACTAGAAATGAATGATGATCGATCGTTATTTATTTTGTTTGAATAAAACCATTGAACAAATGCTAAAGCTTGAGATGCTCTCTGTGATACAGTATGATGGTGAGTTAACAATGAACTTTGACCTCCCCTTTTTCTATTAATGGATATATATATATATATATATATATATATATATATATA
>OVAP01002772.1:0-18428 GCA_900406295.1 Aurinia saxatilis
TATTTGTTAGTCTTTTTCTTTGCTTCTTAGTTTCTTTAGTTTATGCTAGTTACTAAGTTCGTTCTGAAACCAAAACCCCTTTCGATTGCTTTAGATTAATAGGAATTTGATGTGCCTATCGAGTTAGTCGATCTCCCAATGTGGATTGATCCTTAAACTATACTATGACTCCTAGACGAGTTGTGGATAGCGAAAGGCTTTGAAAGCTAGACCACAATCTACTTTTTTCAACAATAAAAACACACACATGTTCATCGGTTCACATACCTTGATGGCTTAACCAAAGGGTAGCCGAGAACTCATAATCAAACAATCAAACATGTTCATCGGTTCACATACCACACTGGCTTAACCAAAGGGTAGCCGAGAACTAAATGATCAGATAATCACCATCACCTCAATATGGTTCCAGCACACAGCAAAGAACCACATAAAACAATCATAATCAGACTCACAATCAATCAATCTCATGTTCATCGGCAACATATCTCGATGGTATGACCATCGGGTAAGCCGAGAACTAAAATAATGAAACCATCACTAAACCATCACCACGGTTCCAGTATGGATTCATAGACCTGCATAAAATAATCAGAACTGGACTCACCTTTGCTAGTGAAATGATCGCATACCAGTGCAAAGATTCCTACCCGCCGATTTCCTAGGTTTTGGAGTTCAAGTCCGAATGACCAACTCCAGCTCATTACCAAGTGAAACCATACTTGATCCTAGACTATAATAACAAGATAAGGACCCCTGATTCACGCCTTGACCTAACCAAAGGTTTAGCTTTATGAAAACACCTTTTCCGTATTCTGGCCGAAACTACAACTAACAATTACGACAGCTTCCACTCACCAAAACGGGAAACTAAGGCCAGATTCTGATTAAGGAGGTCGAAGAAACTTGGCTGTTGAGTTTGGGATCAAAAGACTTACTTGAGAATTTTCTCGACAAACCTCGGTTTGGTTCGGTTCTCTCGGCAAAACTGCTTCGGGACTGACTGCAGTCCACGGTCGGGATTTTATGTTTTGATTTTGACAGAGGTTTGCTAAGCTCTGGATACATAAAACTTGAGCAGCTTGAGGCTGTAATTATAGACATAGTTTGGCCAGCAGTTTCGGATGAGTCGCTGCTCCAGAACGCGACACCTCGTGCTAAAGGACGTGTCGTGTTTACAGATTTGTCGTGCTTCAGTATTTTCGTGCTTAAAGCATTGTCATGCTTAATCATTGTCGTGTTTACTGATGTTTATCCATAACACGTCGTGTTTACGGAAACCGTCGTGCTTCCGAAAAACGTCAAGCTTCCGTAAAACGTCGAGCTTCCGCAAATTTTATATATTTTGCGAAAATATCAATTTCGAGTAAGTACCTTGCCACTTCGTGCTTACCTCCCGTCCTTCTTACTGCCACCTCGTGCTACTAATCTCGTCGTGCTTCCGGGACTTTTCATTCTAAATCGACCGATTCCTCAACATAGCCCAAAACGCTCGATCATTACCATCTGAGTCCATACAAAATGATTGATCATCTCCTTTCCAAGCTTGGATGAATGCGCGGTAATTATCTAACCATCTTCCTTGGTCATGTCTTCTGGTTTCAGACTTCTCTTTACACGTTACTCGATACTTTCTTTGCTCTCGCTGAACTAAGATTCGATCTCCATCTTCATTGACTTATTCCACTCTCATTATCCTAGCATACTTTCTCTTATAACCATCATGGCCCGTACTTGAACCGTAGCACATGTTTGCTCGATCATTTTCCTCGATCTGATCATGTTCGGTCTTCGATCACTTGACCGGGTTATTACAATGACTATTTGAGAATTTGAGAAGTTACCGATGCCATTTGGTTTGACATGATTCTTGTGATATCTCCTTCGAGAAATGGTGAGAAATGCCCCTTTCAATATGCTCCCTTTCAAAAATATCCCCATTTTTCTTTTAAAAAATACCTTTTTCGGATTTAGGATTTATTTAAGGTTTAATTTAGGGCTTAAATCTTGTAGGGTTAGAGTTTAGTGTTTTACTAACTATTTGAGTTTATATTTGAGGTATTAGGGTTTATATTTTATGAGTTTTGGATTTATTAAGGATTAAAATCTTTGTTAGTGTTTATAATTTTAGGGTTTAGGATTTTAACCCTAACCCTAGATTCTAACCTCTACAACCCTATCAAAGATTATAGAATATTTTAAAATATTAAAAATGGTAATTTAGATTGAAAATAATATATTTTTTAAAAATAGCCGAAAAAGGGTATTTGTGAAAAGGGTAGAGTAAAAGAGGTACTTTTTAATTTTCCCATATCCTTGTATGTGTATTTATCACTCACTCTGGACTTGTCTTCTTTTTTACATTTCTTAATTAATCATGTCTTATATTTTCACTCTGTTGGCAAAGTTTTGTATGCACTTAATATTTCTTTAAGCCATTTGGTTGTACTTATCTTGTATTTTACAATCTGGTATTTTCTATAAAATTGTAGTTTGTGTGTCATTTTTATACTAAAGACTTGTTATTTTGTAGCTTGAAAATATTTTTTGCACGTTTCGGTTCTATGGTTCTTTCGGGTATTTATCTGAATCAAAGCATAACAAACAAATTCCGGTTGAAAAACCAAAATTAATAAAACCGGTTCCAATTAAGCTAAAATCCGGATTTGAATATAACCGATAAAAACCCAGTCAAACTGGTGACCCGTTCAACTTCAAAACCCTGTTCACCAGAATTATTGGATAATTTTTACTTAATTAAACGTGTAAATCAATATTTTAATGATATTTCATAGAATTAACAAAAAAATAACTGTTTAAAATATGAAATATATGTTTTGATATTAATTTTATTTTTATTTTTATTTACAATTTTATCAAAAACCAAATATTTCAAAAATCATCTCATGGCTTTTCTTTTTATAAATTATTCTTATATTTTTTACATATTAATTTTAGTACAAAAAGGTTATGTGATTTTTTTTACATATGTATTTACTCAATTATTATTACATTTCTAGCCTCTTTATATTTGTGTGTCAATAATTTTATGTGTATTTTTATAATTGTTATATAACATTTTTGCACGCATTGAAAAATTATGTCAGAGTATATTCAATATATATATATATATATAAATATATATATATATATATATATATTTAATATAATATATAACTTTTGAAAACCCGGTTGAACCGATCGGCAGTGACCCAGTAATAATGCAGAGTCAATGTCTGGTCCGGTTTTCAAACATTGCATATAATTCATCCAATCTGATAACCAAACCGTACTGAACCCAAAATTATTTGGTTTTTTTATGGATCCCTTTGGTTGGAACCGAGTAATCGAAGCAGAACCAAACCAGAGAAGACGAACAAATATATTAGCTAGTTAATTGTGGTTCTTTCATATTTTAATTTTATGATATACTAGATATATAGTATTCAATGTACATATAAATTTTCTTAGAAAATTATGTTGTTGAAAATTTTATTGATTCAAGTTTAATATCACATATTATTAAGCTCTACGCATTATATATGTCAAGTATCTATAGTATTAAGTTGATTGTATATGTTATGTGTATAATAAATTATCATTGCATTCTTAAAATTGTCTAGATTACTAGTAGTGGATAAAATAATCAACAGTTAATGTTATTTTCATTTAGGTTTATTTTAATCCTCCAACTTAAATTTTATTTTCAATTATATGTATAAAAAATGTTTGTTGATTATGGTTGCAAATAAAGGCAGTAACTTAAAAACTATGCTCTTCTTATCTTTGAAAAATAGTTTACTATTTTCTTCTTTTTTTTTTTTTGCTTTGATTTGACTATGAATTTATATAGAAGTAAATTTTTTAAAAATTATGTTCTTCTTATCTCTGAAAAAGTACCCTTTCTATGTATGATTGTAGTTTATATATAATCAGTCTAAGTTATTGAAAATCGTAAAAAAATAGTGGAGAAATATCAGATAATTGAGTATCACCATGAAAATTTTAATCGCATTTTTTTTAGTGTCATTTTTGTTATATCTTCTGGTCATTGTCTTACAACACCTGCTACCACCCCTGGTACTGTTTCATTCAGACTCTCACTTTTTAATACAGGACATGCAAGATTTGATCTCTTCTTTTAGTGAATGTACGTATTTTTTAGTGGTTGTTATGAATATATGCAGCTTATGAACTAGAGCGGGTGGAAATATGCTTTCCATCAAACTTCTGTTATCTGGCTGAAGACTGCAATGTGTTATGCAAAGAAAATCACTATTCTAGAAGTTATTGTATTACAAATAGATGTTGTTGTGCTAAATAAGCATGTGTTCCAAATAAAATGGTCAAACAAAATATATTGGTATTTTCTCGAGAATGGTATCATTAGTTTTCTTGATATAATATAAAAATATATATACATTCAAAAGAGTGAGGGCGGAATATATGATACAACTCTCGTTGAGCAATTTTTTGTTTTTTTCCTGAGAATTTTATCAATTACAGAAAGAAAAATAAAAAATAGATACACAAGTCGGCAGTCACAATATGGTTGAGCAAAAAAAATTCTTTTTGCAATCTGCACAAGATCTAAAATCAAACAGAAACAAAACTTAATGAATATTGATATGTATTATAAACATATGAATCAGTCCAAACGGTTATTACTTGCTATATGGTAATTATGTTAAATTGTGACAATATCTATTTATTTAGATATATTTATGCAGCGCATATCTTTTCTATTTTTTTGTCAACAGACACACATATATCTAAATAGATAGATATTATCATAATTTAACATGATTACCATATAGCAAGTAATAACAGTTTGGACTGGTTCATATCTACAAGCATATACTCACCTAACTTGATTTGAGGGCTAATAATCTCTGGAAAAAACTCATCAGTGTTTCTACTACTACCAAATATTTGTTTACATTCAGAGCACATTTTTCGTTTGTAGTTAGATTTAAAGAAAAAATTATCGTTAACATTTCTTTTATATGTTATTTTAATATCATATATGGAGCGGAAGCTTTTAGGGATACGGATTGAGAGTCCTCCTCTCAGGGCTTTCAAGAAAGCTCTTAGGTTTGTGAATACTCTTCACAGTGATTGTAAAAACCTCTTAAGGAAATCTCCTTTATTAATCAATAATCAACAATTGAATGAAATACAAAGCATAGGTAACCTATTTATAAGAAAACCTTAAAACCCTAATATTCTAAAATATTCCTAAAAGATAAACACCATATATTTTAGAATATTCTTAAGATAAATACTACAATAAATAATATATTTAAAATAAACATAATTCACGATTATGGTAAATCTACGCTGCATCAATACATGTCAGGATCAATTTCTTTCGAGCGCGGGATTATCTGACAACTCCCATTTACCCAATCGAAAAATGGTGCCACACATTAGGGCCATTAGAAAAATTGGTGAGTGGGCTACTCGATGACTACACTCACATTGATGGGATTAGTCGGGTGGTAAAAGTCCGGATCACCGCTTAGTTTACAAAAAAAAGCAAAAAATGCAATAGATAAAATATTTAAATCAAACGAAGAAACTACGGTCCTTGTATAATGATGGAATACTAACTTAGCACAATCCTAAGCATTGAGACACTAATTATTGCTAGTCCATTTTTGTAATATTAATCACTTTACTAATCTAGCATTTTCACTAATCTTTCAATTGCAAAATTACTAACAAATAAGCATTACTAGATAAATCTCAATCTACCACTAAACCTTCTAATATCAACTTTCATTGGCTAGAGAAGAAAAGCTAAGTAAAATCTTTCTAACATTTCATCAAACACATTTAAGGTGATTATTAACTTAATGTCTAGACATAGAACGATCAAGTCTAAGATAGCATCAATCACACTAATACATAAGGATGCCAAATAAACGTAGTAATTGGGGGTACTAATTAAGCAAAATCCTAGGTAAGTAATCACTAACTATAAATTAAGTCATTCCCATGGTTTTAATTACTTTGTTGATTAACAATTTCACTAGTCTCTCAATTGTGAATTTAATAAGCCCCAAGCATGATAATACAAGCTCCCTAACTAATTCCTTTAGTATCATTTCCCAATGGTTAAAGAAGAAAAGCTAGACCATTTGTTCTTTCATGTATCTCACTTAACACCTTCCGCGTAAAAATCATGCTTAATTCTAACCTATAAAGATCAAGTCTAAGCTAGCATTAGCATCCAAATTATCTAAGGAAACACTAAATCCAAGCTTTAGATGACCATCAATCTAACAAAGTAAACCCTCTAATCTACTAAACTCAAGCATCATAAGAAAAATACTCACACATGCTTAAAGAATCAAAAGCAATAACAAAAGCTAGAGTAAGCATGATTTAAAAGAGATTGAGAAGATGATTAAGCCAATATCGTAATCTTAAATCTCATAACAAAATATATTTTTTTTTTTAAAAGAGAAGAAAGGTTTTTATGGTTCTTAAGAAACAACAAAGAAAAAGGCTTAGTTTTACAAAGGCTAAAATGAGTATTTATTAACTCTAAAAAAGGACCAGGGTCAATCTGGGCCAAACAAGGCAAAGGCAAAGTCAACTGAAATTGCAGAAATCTAAAATAAATGTCATATGGATTGGTTATTTTTTATCAGGTTTTTGCTTGATCCAAGAAGTAGGCAGAAAGGTTGAATCTTTGTACTTGCTGTGTAGCCTGTGTATGTGGGATAGGGTTGTTTAGATCGGGTTTTTACTCGACCCGTGAAGCATACATAAAGGTTAAATATTTGTCCTTGCGTTGTCTATGGTATCGGGTTGGATGGATCAGGATAAATCGTGATCCAACACTCTCACAGAAACCTTGTTTTGGTAAGTTTGAGAAGTTGTTCGCATGAGGTGCAACGGATCGGGTGATCTCGATCCAATATTCATTTGATTTTTGCTTCACTTCCTTAGATGCATTGAACCATACTTCACCTCCATTTCTCTTTTCATGATCTTTCCTCATCTCATACACCAAAAAACACCTCCGATTTCACATAAAACACTCAAACAAGTACCAAAATGCAAGAACCCAATATCTAGACTTTAAATAGATGAAATACAAGAATGAGACTCATAGTGAACTAAATATGAAATTTTCACAATGTATGAGACTTAAAATGAAGAACAAAGTTAAAAAAACACATGAAAATACTTCACATCAGTCAATCGTATGATCGTAGACTGGATACATTTGTCTTCAAACCTTAAATTTGAAACCTAGTAAAGTTTATCTCTTATTCTCATCAATTATGGGAAAATATAAAAAAGAATAAAGGTGCACATGAATCATCATAAACCCAACTAGCCGCGTATCATCAAAATGACCAAATTGTTATTGATTATGATGGAAGTTTGTCTCCTATATGGGAAACCACTGGACATGTGCAAACTGGTTAAGTTTCTCGTATGAGGCTGCCACAACGTCTGGAAAATAAAAAGAAGAGAAAAGTGCAACAATTTCTGATGCGACTAATGAAGTCCGTTCCAGAGGTGTGTGTACAGATATTATTATGTATGATCAAACATCAAATCTCGGTTATTCTAATGTATTTGTGAGGAAAAGTGACTCAATTCAAGATGGAAACGAAAGCATCAATAACATGCAGTAGGTTTTTGTTGCAGACTTTGAAGCCATAACAGAGTATAACTCTGTGATCTGGCTCGAGTCTCTCCAGTCACTGTCACTCTCGTCATCGCAGTTCATTGTTCTCATTGTGGATAGAATGATCAGGAGAAAGCTAATTACCGAGTGCTTGTAGGCATCTTGATTAGTTGGTAGAACGCACTCTAAATAAAAGTAAAAACATATATGCGATTAAAAAGGTGGTCAGCGATGCGGTTTTAATGGTGTTTAACACTGATTTAACGCATCTAATCAAAACATGAACTAGGAATGAGAATACATAAGAGTCATGCAACAACTTCAAACTCATCTTTTTTTATCCCGAGTTCATGTAAGATCACCAGAAATAAGTTTCTAGACACGCACAAATAAAAGATTAACAGGAATTATGTGAAACGTGGTGAACTAATTCTAGACACGTAAATATTCATCACACAAAAAGAGATCTCTCGTTACCTTCTATGATATGCAATATTCTGCCATGTCTAGTATGTTTTGCTAATAGAAACAAGACATACACACACAAATAAAAGATTAGATGGTACAACTCTTATTGATATATTATTTGAACCAAGTCTAAATAATTTCGGTGTTAATTTTATTTAATCAAATTAATAGATATAATATATTATCTAATATGTTGTATGCTCTAGAAGATCGTTTTATAATGACCATGACTGAAGTAGGTGAAAAGCGTGATGAATTTTATTATAATAAAGATATATGGTAGTATGAGATTATTGATTCAGCTTATAAAACCGCGAGCCGAGCTATTTGAAAGTTTAAGGGAAAAGAAGAAAAAAGTCAAAGAGAAAAGGAGAAAATATCATGAAACTAACATCACCTCCATTGAAGATTGCTTAGTATATAATAAACTAAGAATAACTAATATAATAATGGTTGGGTTGCTTACAAAGCTAAGAAACCCACCCAAAACTGCTTAATTAAGAAATTTTGGGTGGGTTTCTTAGTTTTGTAAGCAATCCATCCATTATTATATTAGTTTTTTTAGTTTATAATATACTAAGCAATTCACTTAGCAACTCTCCATAATGATGCTGTAAGGCCCATTAGGAAAAACCCTGCCTTAGAAAAGAATTTTGGACCTCACTCTTCAGTGGGGGTGTTGATGTGTTGTCAAGATAGGGACACAATCAATTTATTACCCTTCTATCAAATGATAACAAACTAGTTGTTGTAGTATAGTAGGGTCGAACACATGGATCAAAGATAACCTACAAACATCAAAATCTAAATAGCTAAAAATTAATTTGACAAAAAGAATACAGATTTGGTTGGTGTGTATGGTGACTGCAAATAAAATAAATCTAAGATTACACAATAATAAAAAGTGTTAGGCAAAGGGAATTCATAAGTAATCATTATCCGATGAACACATAATCTCTTCATGAATTTATTAAGAACTGTTCGAACTCGACCATAAAGATTAGATTAGCCCATGGTGTATGTGTTCATATCATGCTATGAAAAGCTCAGGGTGTATGCGTACAATTTCAAACATTAGTCAGTAGGATCGATATTGTTCACAAATCCGTAGTGACAGACAGTTGGGGCTGGTGTGGCCTGTGATCGACTTTTTGTGTGCGTCTATGCTCATCATACTATAGATTTGGAATATATGGGACTGGTATAGCCTCTCCTTATAGAACCTAGAGTCAATGGATTGGTATGGTCCAAGCATTAAAATAAATAGATGATGAAGACGATGAGAGATTACCCTATTTGTGTTTAGGCATATGGAACGATGATCCCTTATGAAACCCTAAAGCCTAAATATGAATTACTCATATATATATAATATATGAAGAATGCATAATAATCAATAAGAAAATATGTTTTGTTGTGCGAAAAAGAAAATATGTATTATTCAATAATCTAAAGTAACAAGGGTTCGTAGATCTTCTCTGCATGTCACGCATATCGGATTCTCCCCCCCCCCTCCCCCCACAATAATTACAAGAACAAGAACTCTTAAAGAGAAAGAGGCTTGACCTAAATAATGGTCATAATTAGGTATTTATAGGGTACAACACGTGATGGGCCAAAAAGGTAACCTAGGAAAACTATTGGACCAACTTTGCAAAATAGGAAATCTTCATGATCATTGGAAACAGTCGAGTGTCGATCGACCCTAGTCGTTTGAAGATCAACCATAGTCGTGTGTCGATCAACACTAGTCGTGTGACTATGGAAACTTGACGCTGAATTCTTCTATTATTTGTTCTTCATTCTTACATGTATCTGTTTGATCCCAAAAGCTCTAGTATGCACAAAAAAACTCCCAAACAGTGTTTTCTCCTTTAGGAGACTCAAAAACACTTAAAGACTCGATAAAAGACTATGGATCCTGGAATAAAAACGGTAAAATCTAGGATACATCACGTGTCAAAATGAGTAAATACTAATGGATTAACCCAAGCCACTCGTAGGTTTTTTCCCATAATAAATAAACGGGTTCTAATGGGTTATCCTAATGGGTTAGTGAGTTTACTAGGTTACCCATGGGTTTATCATAAAATATAATAAATATGTAATCTATATTAATATATTACTAGGATATTGCGGGATCGAATGTGTTATATTAACAAAATTTGAACTTTGTTTTGGGTTCTCCGGGAATTGAAAACGATCAAACTAAAAAACAAAAATGATTGTGTAAAGTACCCTGAAATAGGGGTGTAAGATGTAAAATTATAGTTTGTAAAACGAAAACAAATAAAAAAGTAGATAAACTTAATAGAAAGCTATAACAAATCATTGAAATCTTCCGTGTAGACCGTGTTCATGGTTTTGTTTTGATCTTTTCCTTCTTTTACCGTTATCAAAAATTTTAAGTCCTGTCTTGGACTTAACTTTGGGTAACGCGACATATAGTTGTCCATGTGAAAGAACTGACCTCGGCAGATGTATTCCGACAGTTTCAAGTGATTGACCTTGATTTTTAGTGATTGTCATTGACTAAGTTCAAAGGTAACTGTTTGCGACACATTCTGAACGAAAACTTCCATCTGGTAGTGTCAAATACTCTAGATTTCGTGCCCGCACCGTGTGTAACATCTGTAAATGAATATAAAATATAATCGGAAGGTGGAGTTTGTATTGGAAATGGAGGACAGAAAATCAAAACATTGAAATAATGAAGAAACTAATTAACATTTTGAAAGACTTCCTTGTAACACAATGTTTGTAGTCTTTGTATGGAACTTGTCGTGGTCATCTGTGGTGAGCACTTCCAGACCAGCTCAGGACTTGACTCCGGAGAAAGCTATGTACAGTTATCCATGAGAGAAGACTGGTTTCTTCAAAAGCAAACCTACTTTCTCGAGGGATTGGCTTGAGCTCTTATTGATTGTCATTGCAAAGGCCAAATTCAAAGGGAATTGTTTACGATGCAAGCGGAAAGGATGTTTATCCTCCGGAGGTTTACGTACATTCTTGTTATCAAGACCTTCTTCCCAACCTTCTAGTGAACATAAATGTGTAAAAGAAATTCATAAACTTTCAGATTTGGTTATGCTAAAATTCATATTTATATATATATATTGATTTCATAATCTTAATATATAAAAATTTAATTAAACAATAAAAATGGATTATGATTACTGAAATCTTTGGTCTTAACATTATTTACATACTCAATTGTCGATCTGGAACATGGTTGCTTTATATTATTTATGCTTTAGAATAAATATTTTATTATATATTTAATATCTTGAATATGATATTATAATATGGCTATCATTATAATAAGCCTAATATAGTTACATAATCCACCATATAATTTTTCAACATCAGTAGTTTAGTTAAATATTGTAATATGATTACATGTAATTTGACAAAATACTAATTAACATGGTTTTGAATATTATAAATTTTATTTGAGAATAATAAAATAATCTTTTGCTACCACATATTTTTATATATTTATATTTTCATTAATGTTATGTTCTTAGGGAAATATATATGTCAAATATTATATGAACAAAAATTGAATACAACAATAAATATGTTTTTTATGCATGCAGATTTTGGCAAAATAAAGAACTAATCCAGTTAAAAATATGAATATTGATTCCATAATATACTTCTAAAAAAATTCAAATGGTGCGAGACTTTTAATGTCCCATTAAACAAAATTTTTGGACAAACAAATGTATAGTTTGGTTCCATAAAAATTATATTGTAATTTGAATTTTAATATAATAAGTACTTAGAAAAATTAAAGGCATCTACACCAGGTCTGGGGTTCGATCTCCAGAGAATACAGTTTCTACATACTAAATGATTACAAACTTAACGGAGGTCCAGAGTGGTGCAAACAGATCCGTTCGTTGTGATCTCATGAGTAGCAGTGAGAGCTGTCTATCGTAGGTGAGGTGCATATAGAACCGTCCGTCGTGGATCCGTATAGCGGGAGAGCTGCACCGTGGAGTAGTTATCCGTAAGAGGTGTTCATTTCATCGATTTACAAATCGTATGTACCCTGTGTTGCGGAAGAGTTGCACTGTGGGGTGTCCATTTGATTGGATTAAAAATCATATGTAATGAGATAAGATTTGCAAGACTACCAAAAATAAATATATATATAGTCGATTATCTAAATCATTGTAAAAAAAATTCAGATAAACATTGGTATAATGAGTTTGTTTAGATATTAGTATAAGCAAAAGTAGAAAGGAGACAAATTAGCCTTTACATGCTTTTACTTCCATCCTCCATGGCAACTGTCTCATCTTTTTCTTCCTCCCCATGGCCAAACCCGAATCCCAATTCTTGTTTTTTCTAAGAACTATATTGCAACCTTTACATATTTATACTCATCCGGAAACCATTTACATGACCGGTCCTCACATGATACGATTTTTATTTGATTGAAGGTGACTTCATTTCATCACAGCATTTCCGGTAAGTTACCATGCTGTAATTTATGTTATTAATCTAATGTTTATATTTAGGTATCAAGGAAAATAAAGCAATTGATTACATGTGGTTATCTATTGGTTTCTTTTAAGAATATTTGTTTACTTACATGTAACTAATTGAATGCTAGATTATCATCACATCATTTTCGTTAAATCTCTAGACTAATTTAATATATTTTCGTAATTAATATAATTTCTATACCACGTAATCAAGAAAAATCAGAAATTTAAATAGAGGAAATTGATCATACTTTACATTTTAATTAAATGTTTTTTAACTTTATAATTTAACTACGGGATCTTGTTTTCCTATTTTATATTGTTTTCATACTGTAAATGTTCTTTTATTTATTATTTTACTCAATTTGTATACTTTAAACAAAATAAAAATATCAAATTGAATGCATATGATTAGCTATGTCACTTATTTAAAGGATGTTACTACATATATATCTTTCGTAGTTAATCACTTTCTAAGTAATTTCTGCTGATTCTTATTTTGGCTGCATATAGGCATTAATCAACACATTTTTAATTGATTTTTATGTCATGTGCATCAGATAAGTCAAAATATATATGTAAGGATTGACTAGTATACGTTAGATGCTATGCAAGGTCTACTACGAGGATTTGAGAGTTGGAAATTAACGCTGATCCACACTTCGGCCAACAACTTTGCTGTCTCATTAGCAAGAAGTGTCACTAAATATCGCCATTACCAGTCGTACATTGCTCGTGATGGTCTCTCCTGGTTAGAGTCACAAATACAATTGGTGGCTTTACGACACTAAAGTACTTCATGGGTCCTGTTATTTATTATGGTCCCTGTTTTGACCATGGTTTTTGCTTTACGTTTTTTTGGCTCTGTGCTGCCATGGGTAATTTGTTTGGATCCTTGTTGGGAATCCCTTTACTTTGTCCTCGATAGTTGAGCATTAATACAATCCAGCGTTAAAAAAAAAAAGGATTGAGTAAAAAAATTTGGGAATGAAATTTATTATTTGTATATTTTATATTCGTAGTATATGAGAAAAAATAATATTGTTATGGTAATCAGTAACAATCTATCATAAAGTTTATATATTGTCTTTACATAATTACATACCATTATATGTCTGAATGGTTAAAAACAATGAGTTTATATATAGTCTTCACATATTGGCATAAAATGATATATTATAAACTATATGATTTAGATAAAAAATATATATATTTTTTTTTTACAAACTGATTTTATGTTTCAATTTAATTTAGGTTTATATTATATATCCTTTCTATATACATGATTAGTCTCTTTAATTTTCGGCAACAAAACTCATTGTTTTGGTCTGGTGAGAAATATTAAGAATTTTGAGAATTACAAAACGTTGAGCCTTTATAGAATTAAGATGCGTTTTGATTTCTTATCAGGAAGCATTGTTGTTTTGAGAAGTAGAATCGAAAGACCAAAAACATTATTATTATAAAGAAAACGACAAAACATCTTGTAACGAAGAACAATGAAAAATGGTTGAGTAAAATAAGAAAACTCTTTCGGACATTTTAATAGTGTGTAATGCATGATGCAGTACCCCCCCAAAAAAAATTATATGATGCAGTAAGGGAAATCTGAAACATATGTTGAATTGAAGAAAAAATTTATGAACATTTAACAATGAGTTTTGATAATACACAAAGGTTTAGAAATATGTCGTAACAATCTAGATTCTTCTTCCCTTTGTCGTTAACAGATTCATCCACACAAATCGATTGTATCTCAAGAGTAATCCACATGAATCGATTGTGGCGAGGTCTCCTTCTCCATTTCCTTGCTTCCAAAACCAAGATTTATGAACAAATTGATTCATTGTCAATTGAAAAACAAATCGATTCATTGTCAATTGAAAAACAAAAAAAATCTAAACTTACCTCGAAAGAGAGTGGAACACAATGATTGTGTCTTCTTCTCCATGGCATGAAACTCATATGAATTCTCAGAGATACCAGATCGAAAGGGATTGGAACCAAACAAAAATTGGGGACGGCAATGAATAACGACCCAAATGAATAAAAAAATTCTCAATAACACTATTTTCAAAATACTTAGGGAGAATGGATGGGAATAGTGAATCTGTATGAAATCTCTTTTTTTCCATCTGAACTTACTTTCATTAGCTAAGAGTTATGCTTTTATGAATACAATGAGATACTCGAAGGCTGCACCAACTCAACAACAAAAGAGAAGGAGCCTAAGCTTGAGCTTTAATTACAAAAATTGTGAGACACCACAGATGTTTTAAACCCTCTCATCATCAAAAAGCTCTTGAAGCCAAAGCGGGTTACTTAGTGCAACATAAGATTGTAACATGTCCACCTTTGTTATGCTACTTGCAATGAGATTGGCACATATGTTTGTCACTTGTGATTCCTCCAAAAAATTCCACTAAACTAGTCTTTGATGATGTAAGTTCATTTATTCTGCTTGTTCCCTAAAACAAGGCCACGCGGGTGGCCGTAACACCACTCCAAACAAAAAAGTCTCCTGAATCGCAAAAATGATGTTGTGCAATCTGTGACTAATCATGCTCTCTATAGCCCACAGTGTTCCTAAGAAGATTTCTTGGTCATGAGTATATCTACCTTTGAGAAGGCTCTCCTGCTATGTAATAACGGTTTCCCCATATGATCTCTAAGCATCCAAGCAGAGCCTCCCAACACTTTTTTATTTGACCAGGATGTAAGAAAGTTGCATTGAGCCAGCCCTCTAGTGGTGGTATCCGTTTCTCCCCCATGATATTCTCTTGTTTCTCTTACTCCTTGTTTGCCTCATCTTCCACACTTTGTGCTAGAAACCACTCCTCTGTATCTGGTCTGATCTTCTTGATCGTGTCCACAGGGTCAAAAATTATACCCTCCAAAGCCAAGAGGTTCCTGTTTTTCCAAATATTCCATAGGATCCAGGGCACTGATCTCCTCATATCCACCGGGATATCCACTCTGTTTTCCAGCTGTAAAACAACATGGAAGTTAGCAAAAATGGAGCCTTTAGTATACCCCTCTCGAGGGCTAGGTAAGTCCGAGAGGGACCAAATGAGCCTTGCTGCGGGGCAATCAAACAACACATGAGAGATGCTTCCCCCTTCACAGCCACAGGTTTGGCACCTCGTATCAATTTTGATGCCTCTAAACAGAATTTTGTCTACCACATGTATAGCTCCACTAAGGGCCAGGAAATTATGTATCTTTAGAGGGGTTTTGAGATTCCATACTTGGTCCTTGAGACAATTGACTGAGGGGAGAGCATTTATCTCCATGAGAAAGTTTTCATGTTTCTCCTGAGAGGCTAGCCAGTAGCCTGACTTAACAGTGTATTCACCACTCCTATTGTGTACCCAAATCCATAAATCTTCAACTGTCACCACAGGTTTTTCCTTCCGAATGATATCAATACCCATTTGGAAGAACAGATCTTCAAGAATTCTTATGTCCCAAGTTTTTTATACCTGGATTAATCGGGTCTTTCACCCGAAGATTGAGATCCACAACGGGGTCTTTCATCAAAGGAAATTTAGGTATGAAGTCTTGAATCCAGGGATCATTCCATACCTTTATAGTGTCTCCATTCCCAATCTTCTTCGCAAGGCCTTTCAATAAAAGCTCTCTTCTAAAAAGAATGTTACGCATCTTAGCATACCAGCTAGAAACCTTGGTTTTCACTTTGTCCTTTATAAAACTTAGCATCTCCACCCTTGACCCACTGAAACACTCTGGAAGCCCCAGATAAGTACCTGCTCCACCCTCATGTATAATTTGCAGGTTTGACTTGACTTGTAGTTTTGTATCAGTTTGCACCTTGACTCCAAAAGTTATAGATGACTTGTCTCTATTGACCAGTTGACACGAGGCTTTACCATACTCTTCCAATATACTCTTGAGGGTTAGACTCTAAGATGAATCCGCTTTGCATTGAAACACGCTGTCATCAGCAAAGAGGAGATGGTTGGTTGAAGGCCCTTCATTCGAAAATCTGATCCCATCTAATTTGCCTTGTGCTTATCTTATTTAAAAGGTGTGACAGGCTTTCTGTGCAGAGAACAAATAAGAGAGGTGATATGGGATGACCTTGCCTGAGTCCTCTCTTTGGAATGATCATCCCAAAGGCTTGGTTATTAATGAGTATTGAGTAGGTCACAGTCTTGACGCATTGCATAATCCATTGCACTCACTTATCATGAAAACCCAAAGCCAACAAAAGAGCTTCAAGAAAGCCCCACTCTACCCTGTCATATGCTTTGGACATGTCTGACTTGAGTGCCATGAAACATGCTGAGATTTTGGAATGAGTATTGAGGCTGTGTACTAATTCATGAGCTACCAGAATGTTGTCTGAGATCAGACGATCAGCTACAAATGTAGATTGAGTAGTGGAAAGCAGACCTCGTAAGAAGGGTTTCAGCCTGCTCACTAGTACCTTTAAGATCACTTTGTAAGAAACTGAACAAAGGCTTATTGGTCGGAGATCCTTCATCTGGCAAGCATCTGGTTTCTTTGGTATCAAACATATATGAGTGTAGTTCCAGTCATGAGGAAAAACTCCATCTAAAATTTTTTTTTGAACCTCCATAGTGTCTCTGTCTCCAGTGATATCCCAATACTGCTGATAAAACAACCCTGTCATCCCATTAGGACTTGGGGCACTAGAAGCTTCCACTACAAGAACTGCCTCCCTAATCTCTTCTTTATTAACTTGTTGAATCAATATTTGATTCATTTCCACCATCACTTTTGGTATGAAATCTTGGAAGAGCATATCAAAACCTGTGGGATTAGTGGAAGTAAAGAGCTTGGAGAAATATTGTGTTGCTACCTCTCCTTTAGCCGCTTCCGACTTTCTCACTTGGCCAGTTTCATCGAAGAGTTTGGTGAGTGTCTGTCTAAATCTATACTCTTTGACTAAAGCATGAAAATACCTTGTATTTCCATCCCCTTCCTTCAGCCATTTGGCTCTACTCTTCTGTTTCCAAAATGATTCCTCCTCTATGTATGCTTTTACCAAGTCTCTTTTAATCAAATGAATTATAGCAAAGGAGGGGGGTGTTAGCTGATTCTTGTACCTCCAACTCCACGTGTAGCCTGGAAATAGCATCCTGAGCATTTGTATTATTGGCCTTTTTCCACTGACTTAGTGCCTTTCTGCACCTTCTTAATGATATATTGTGTATTTTATGGTTTTTAGCCACGATATAAAGTGTTTTATCGAGTCTTTTAGGTGTTTTTCTAGTCTTTACTAGTATTTACAGGTTAAAGCACATATTTGGTGCTTTTGGAGCATTCTAGAGTGTTTTGGAGTTTTTGGAGGCAAACTAGCAAATGATGATGCAGAACCAGTCAGAAGTGCTTCAAAGATCATATCATATGGAGGTCTTCCCGATAGAATTATGATCTCATATTTTGACACAAGATAGGAAATTGAGTTAGCTTCACTTTGGTGGTGGTTTCAATTCATTTTGATTCACAGTTGAAGAGATATGCCCATTTTAGTGAAGACATGTCGTTCTGGGGAGCAAACAGCAAAGAAAACTTTTATTTTATTGCACAAACCGCCCCAGAAGTTATGGAAAGTACACAGAATGCCCAAAACGTGTTTTGGTTGNGCCCCAGAAGTTATGGAAAGTACACAGAATGCCCAAAACGTGTTTTGGTTGTATAAATACATGTTTTTAGGTTTAGGTTTGACAGCTCTTAAATTCTTTTGAGACTCAAGCAAGTGGATTGTTCCAGAACTTTTAGGGAGAAGATTCTACTCGTAGAGAAGATTTCTAAACCCTCTTTAT